>BJBW01008647.1:0-24927 GCA_004320125.1 Scolopax mira
CAGGGGTGACTCCCAAGCCCTTGGGAAAGGAAAACCACTACCACCTACGTGTCCTTATGTGAGACAACCTCTGCCATTCACCCCCTCTGGAGGTGGGTTTGCTGCTGCGTGCACCTTCCCAGTCTCCATCTACCGCACACGTGCCCACTCTCCACGTTCTTCCTCCTGCTGTAGCCACAGCCAGAAAGCCTTGCCATGAAGCTGCTCATCTGAGACCAAGGGGAGGCTGGGGGAGAGGGTGGTGCAGAAGGGGCATCATTTTTTTTTTTAATTTTTTTTTTTTTCTCTTTTCTTCATCTTGTGTCACTCATCCCAACGTACTGAGCTGACATGAAAGACAAAACGAGCGCTATCTCTGCGGGGCCATGGACGGGATGGGAGGGCTGCCTGCCTCAGTGATGGCCAAAGCTTGGCCTCCACACATTGGCCTGCATCCCCGTTCTCGCTGCTGAGAATTTGGGTCTGGCCACCTGAAAACGAGTGGCTGAGGCTGGATTGGGGGAAAACCCCTGGCCCATCTGACTGGGCTCTGGGGAGCTCGGGTATGGCTTAGGGGACTGGCTGAGCTCCACCTGGAAGGGCGCCGGTGTAGTGGGGGCAGAAGAAGCCATTTCTGTTCTCCACACTGGCTCGTCCAAGGTTGTGGCCGAACGGGGCACAAGCACGGTGGGTGTCAGGCTGCTTGAGGCTGGCATGGGAGCCGGAGTGGAGAAGCGACGAATCTCCTGGGTCTTGGCTGTTTTCACAGGGACCTGCTTGGCTGCCATGAAGGACGAGCCAGCCTGCGGGGCTGGCTGACCAGGAGAATCCTGAACGGGATCCCCAAAACAGAACATGGCTGACTTTAGTTGATAGGGCTGGTGGCGCATTAAATCAATGACCTTGATCCCGGATTTCTGGCCAGGTGCCTTTTTCACTTTGCTCTCTGCTTTGCTAGCCTGAGATTTGCTGGCTGCCAGCGGATAGAAAGGGGAATGCATCGGGTTGTAAGCTATTGGAGGGGGAGCCCGGATGTTGGGTGAATATTTCCAGGATGAGGGTAGAGAAGGAGAAGGAGATGGAGTCCTGGGCTTGGACTCTGGCTTCGGTGTTGTCTCCACCACGTATTTGTCCATGCGGCTCTGGCGTTTGGCAAAGAGCTCTGCCCCTTTGCCTTTAAGCTGAGGCATGTCCTGGGCCCCATTTACCAGTCCAGCATCTTGCTGAGGCTTAGGAGCCACTGGAGGTGGGGTCTTGAACTTGCGGCCAGAGGACTGCATGAAGTTGCAGGCCTCAGCACCCAGGCTGAGGAAGTCCTCCTCTGGCCCAGACTCAAAGCCTGCCCCGGGGTGATCACCTTTCGGCTTCTCATCCAGGTTCTGCACCAGAGACAGGAGCTCAGGGTTGGGTGAATTCTTCTTCTTCTCCTCGATCTTACTGAACATGGGTTTCTTGTTGCCCCGCCGGCGAGCCTCCTGCAGGATGCCTGTGCGGGGAGCTGGCACGGCAATCCTCTGCTCCCTGGAGGTTAAAGGCTCAGAAGGAGGTCGTGGCATTGCTGGTGAGATGGCAGGAGAAGGCTGCTTTGGCATGGGGGAGCTGCTTATCGTGTGCTGTGCTGGTGCTGGACTAATATACAATGAAGAAGAGGCTGTTCCAGGGACTCGTGGTTGGGATGAGGCCACCTCTCCTCCTGGCTTTGAGGGAGCTGAGAGAAAGATAGAGGTGGTGGATGTCCGGGCTGTGTTGGCAGAAGGCTTTGTCTCTGGAGCACTTCCTCCCTCTCTTGGCTGTGACTCCAGTGGTGGCGTTGGCCTTCCTGGTGCAGGAATATAGAGAGATGTGGAGGAGCTGACTGGACTGCGGTGTGTTGGCGCCGGTGCATTGGCAGGAGTTCCTGGAGCCAGAGGTGAGAAAGGGGGAACCACCGTGCTTTGCCCACCCAGACTTTCACTAGGTTTTTTGGGTGCAGATGGCCTGAAGATGACAGAGGACGTTGCCGGCCGCTGGCCAGAAAAGCCAGGAGTGAAAGGCCGTGCAGACCTGTTGAACATGCTCATGGTGCTCGCAGAGAAGGGGTCGGGGCTTGGGGGAGGCGGGAAGAACGTGGGGCTGGGGGGAGCCAAGACCTGAGTGGGGAGGGTGGCTGGCTGCTTGCTGGGAGCTTGCACACCTTCCAGGTGGATGCTGAGGGGCACGCTCTCTGCCTTCAGTGGCACAGGCATATCTCCGTTCACCGTGCCCTGCTGTGGCTGGGCAACTGAGGCAAGCTGGGGGCTCTTCTGCGCCGGGACGTTCTCAACTGTGTACTTCCCAGCCCGTTCCCTCTGCTGCTCAAACAATCGTGCTCCTTTACCCGAGGCCTCACTCAAACCTTTTGGCTTCTCTTCCTTCTGTTCAGAGTCAGATCTGGCCTTTTCAATGTCCAGGTAAGTGTTGTCCCAGTCTGAGTGATTAGTTAGGCTTCGGGCATCAGAGAAACCTTCCTCATCAAATTCAGACTCGCTAGTTGGAAAAACTCCGTCTTCCTCCTCGTAGGAGCGGTCCTCGTCGACGCTCCCAAAGCTTACCAGTGTGTACTTCTTAGCCCTCTGCCTGCGCTTCTTGAACATCAGCACCCCCTTGGAGTGGGGGTTGGGAGCATCTGTCAGCAGGGACGCGATGGTTCTGCACTTGGTTTTGGCTTCTTTCACGTTCTTCTCTTGGATGCTCTCGTGGCGATGGAGCTCTGCAAGAGACAAAAAGAGGCCAGCTCAGAGCTTCAGCAAGCAGCTGGGTGGGCAAAGATGGACAATCAGATGGCTGTAGGTTTCCCAGCAGCCACGTGAGGAAACACACAGTCACTCCCTGCCCTGCTTTTTCTTTCCTACCTTTGCTGGTAGTGTCTTTAGGAACTGCTGACAGAAACCCAGGTGCAGTTTTCTCTTTCCTTGCAAACACAATAGAAGTCCATGCAGTTGTGGGAAGGGAACTCCCTCCTCTCTGAGGGACGATCTCCATTCCCTGGTCAGACCTGGGATTCCCTATTTCTGCAGCACGTGGCCAAGTGTCCCAGGCTCTCACAGCATTTTTGCAGTGCATGTCTTTACTCCTGGTAATTTTTACTTAACACCCTGAAGTAACCAGGGTGCTTTTTGTAGACCTTTCTCCCACTCTATGGAGGAATCCCTCTGACTCTTGAGACTTTGGGAAGCAGCCACCCACTGGGCTGCTCCTGCCCTGGGCCCTGCAGTGCCAGCTAGGGAGTCAGCATGTCTGACAACACTATATGTGGGGCTCTTTGCTGCAACAGCAAGAAGCATGTTTTCACCCTCACTTGTCTCGCTTGTCCCTTGCCTGTGCCCCATTGCCCAGCAAAGAAGAAGAGCATTTGCTCCTGAGCAAGAATCCCAGACCTCCACAACTGATCGGCCAGGCCAGAAGGAATCCACTTAGACAGGCTTGTTTGGAAAAGCCAACACCTGTTGGGACACTGGCATGAAAGTGTGGGATAACCATTTTCCACCTTCTCTGCCAGCCCAGCGGTCAGTAAAGCCCCAGGAAGGAACATTGTGTTCTCTGCCCTGGGAAAGCAGAGAGTGTCAACAAGATGCAATAGTAAAATGAAACTCAGCTGCCCTAAGGAAGGTATGGACATGCCTTAAATCAATGTTCAAGTGACAGAAATTAGCACTAACTTTGCACAGAAAAAAAAATACCATAGACTAATTTTTTATTTCTTCATTTCATCCTTTTCCTTACTCCCGTTGTCTTTTTCCCAGTATGATAGTACAGTTGAAACATCCATCCATAGCCTGCATCTAGTAATTTGTCAAAAAACTCCGTAGCACCTTGTCCATCCCTGATGTTCTCCAAAAAGAGGTACAAAGTTATGCCTGCTGAAGGGAGAGGAGAGGAGAGGAGAGGAGAGGAGAGGAGAGGAGAGGAGAGGAGAGGAGAGAGGAGAGAGGAGACTAGCATCCTCAGGAGAGGATGGAAGCTGCTCAGTCCTCTCAGGATCTCACTTCTGACCCATTTTATCACAGAGCATTCATTCAATGGGGATCTGCTAATGTGGCAAAGTTACTTCCTCCTGGGGGACAACAAGCTTAGCTAGGAAAGATACTAGTTTTCCTGCGGGATGCAGATGTCCCCCAAAACCTGACTAGGCTGCACAATTGTGGCAGGTGTCCTCATTCCATACTGCACCAGTGTAACCACAGCAGAAAGACCTTCCCTCTTTCACCCCATGCTGAAAATAAGGTGTTGATTTGCAGAGCAGTCATCCTTCCAGAAAGCTTAAGAAAAATACAAGGGAAGACTCTTCTCAAGGTGTGCAGCCATTCCATAGCACACGCTGCTGCTTTGAGACTTCAGGCAAAGGGACTTTGGTGGTTTGAGATCACCTCACATGGATGCACAGTCCATTCCTCCCCTTTGCACCCAGAAAACTGGAAACAGCAAAACCAATCCTAGAAAAACAGCTCACTGTTTGTACTTGCACTCACAAAGGGAAGGTTCTCTGCAAAGCTTTCCTTACAGAATGGCTCCACCTTGCTGGACCAAGACTGAAATAGTTTCCAGGTTTTTGTGGAGACTTCAGGGCAGTCATAGACTTGCCCTCAGAGACCTGCTGTCCACAATGGAAATGAGCCACAGCCCCTAAAGGTCTGTTCACTCCACTTAGAAATCTGCAGGCTCTGGGGTTTGTTCACAATGGAGGAAATGGGAGTTTTCTTTCCTGCTATAAGCATCTTTGCTACAAGCTACTACACCTCACCTGGCTCATATTTTGCTTCTAAATGTACAAGGAGGAAGAGCAGCACTACAGAATCTTAGTCAAGTCCAGAGAACGTAAATTCTGGGCCCTGAGTGACTGGGAGGAGGATTTCTGTCACCAGAAGCTAACAGCTAGGGAGCTACACCATCCGATGTGAGCGTCTGCAGACCCCTCCAGGCAGCAGAGTATTGTTAAGGTGCTCAACCCTGGGCTAGCAAATACTGTCAGAGAAAATAGAACTGTAGACAGTCTTGGCTGTGTCTCCACCAACTCCTGGTCCCAGCTCAGTGACTGCATCCAAGCACAGCTTCCTTAGGAAGTTGCTCTGAACTGGCCCATGCTCTGAAGCAGCTGACAAGTAAGGCCCTCTGGGACCTGCTACTCTCCTCCCTCTGCAATTCTTTCTATTTTCCTTCTCATCAAAGGCTAAAGCACATAAATAATTACACTGATCCTCATAACGGAAAATTTTTCATGATATTCCCGCAACTAAGGAAAAGGGGAAAGAGAAATTGTCCTGAGGTTACTTGCTGAAGGTAAAGAGCAAGAGTGAAATCAGAATAGGCAAAGGAATAGGGGAAGGAGAGAAGAAAAATTAGAGGAAAGAAAAGGGGGAAGAAAGAAAAAGGGAAAGAAAAGGGAAAGAAAAGGAAAGGAAAGAAAAGAAAAAAGAAAAGAAAAGAAAAGAAAAGAAAAGAAAAGAAAAGAAAAGAAAAGAAAAGAAAAGAAAAGAAAAGGAAAAGAAAAGAAAAGAAAAGAAAAGAAAAGAAAAGAAAAGAAAAGAAAAGAAAAGAAAAGAAAAGAAAAGAAAAGAAGAAAAGAAAAGAAAAAAAAAAGAAAAGAAAAGAAAAAAGAAGAAATAGAAGAGAGAAGACGTGTACCTGCATAAGGCTGATCCAAGCTTGAGAAGGCAGAGTCCAGACCTGGGGAGCTGGGCATGTCACAAAGCCCGTTTAATTCACAACTCCCCATAAGCAGAGAGAGGCAATGAGAGAGAAGCCAAGCAGTTCCCTGCTGGAGCAGAACCAAAACTCTGAGGTGTCCAAGCCCTTTGCTATCAGCTCCACAAGCCTTTTAAAGCCTCTCTTTTGTCTCATAGGCATTGCTGCCGAGAGCCATGAGGTCACTTTGTCTATTTTTGTCTTCTTAGCTTCATCACTGAGCAGTGTGATGGACATTGTCACCTGGCATTTAAACACCCTCCTTCTTTCCCCCAGCCCCTACTCCCTGTGAGGAGAAACCTCTTTTTTTTTAAATAAGAACATTTACTCTATAATCTCACTGATTCTGTGGTGCAAGCTTCAGGTTAGTGTTTCTAGTGCCTCAACGTCCAGCATTTCTGTGCTAAAAAGCCCTTCAAGGAGATGAGACTAACACAATGCTCATGTCCAACATGGACAGGCAGAGAAACACCACACCCCCCCCAGGAGAAAAGCAACTTTCCCTCTCTGAAACCCTTGGAGAACACCCAACTCCAGGTAAATATAAGGAAGAAAAGAGACATGAGAGACTTTCTTTCCTTGTGTTTATCAATTTCCTTCAATGCCTGAGGAGAACCAGCCCATGATGATACAAATTCTTGCTGTGTACCAGGTCTGAAGTGGTTTAGTTGAGTTAAAACAGCAGAGGCTGTTACCTACACCACTGAAGAGTGTGGCTGTGCCCAGGGAGGGTCATGCAGCGTTTGGAGGCCAAGGAGTGGTGTTGTGGCAACACCATTCAGAGCTCCTGTGATGGAGACTGGGAGGTGTTGAAAGAAGAGATGCTGATAGTGAGGACCAGAGCATACAGGGAGGAAGGGAACAGAGGGTGCTGGGCGTCTACAAATCTCCACGGTTGTGGCCTGCTCAGCATCTCCTCACACTTTGGTGAGGTCTTGACTTACTGCCTCTTTCTGTACAGGAGCAATAGGTCCTGTGAGAGAATCCCAGAATTGTGGCCAAGGGAAAACGATATTGATGAATATTTACATGTCTAGGGATACAGTCTTTTGGAGAAAACAGTATAGAACCTGAGAAAACCCTATAGAACCTGACAAATACAACACGCAATTGGAAATGAAATACAGCTCTGCAGTAGAGAAAAAATTCTCTATTAAGAACTCTATTCAAATGGAAGAGATAAAAGAGAAAATAGAAGGGTTACAAAACTCTCCTAAATGCTGGTATATGGTGCATAATTTCTATAGAAAACTTTTTGTTAATTTTAAAGCACTAAATTCTGTTGGAATAATCCATGAAAAGGGAAAATATTCTATCAAGCAAAGGCTGCAAATATTTTTCCATTAACTTAATTAAACTAAATTCCACTAAAATGAAATGAATTATGTTACTAATTACAGTAAAGAGAAGTGTAAAAACTATAAACCTTTTCAAGATCAGGCCCTATTAAAAGAAAGCATTTTAACTTATGTTCAGGGAAACTACTGAAAGAGCAGGTTAACATGATGCCAGATACTGCTCATATTCACTAGGGAAAAAAAAAAAATAGGGAAATTTTATTACCAAAGATCAAATCTAGATAAGCCATTATTATAGAAAATAAGCACACTGCTAATTTCAGAGGTAAAAAGCCTGTTTCTCTGTGATGAAATACTACTTGTCTTCTATTTTTTCACATGGGATCAACTAGAATTTTGTTCTTCCAGCTATTTATGTTAGACAATGTCATTTTTCCATGGTTAACGTTGCAAATATCCCAGTAAGTCATTAGAGGCTATAGACACCTCATGCTTTTCATACCTGGAGTCCTTTCAAAATAAGATTTAGATAGGTTATAATGGCCTTCTAAGTATTTCCCTGTTGAAAGCTCCAACCTTTCAAGCTTCGACCGATGTTCGAATCGCATCAGTCATTTCACTTAAAGAAGTGGCAAAACTCTTGGGACAGAAAACTTGTTTCTCATTCTTGGATATTGGCACAGTTCCATCACATAATCTGTGCATAATATAAAACATAGGCATGGCTTCAGCTCCAATTTAGGATGCTACAAGCAAATGCTTTGGTCCTACTCAAGTCTGCGACGCTTAAGCGTATATCTGGTGTTAAATATGTAGCTAAGCACTTGTTTCTTAACCAGTGTTTCTTCTTAAATGGCTGATGATTTTAAGAGGTCCCAGGGAAACACTGCCCTGCTGAAATCTCCTGGTTTTAGAAAAGCAGAAATCAAGCTTCTCTGCAGGTGAATTGATAGGCCATGGGAAAAAACCATGCCCAGTCATTTTGTAGATTTTTGACCATTCTTGGCTATTCTGAGACTCCCACAGGGCTACTGAAGAGCTCTGCCTGGCAGAGAGGGTGTGGAGATGTTGCTCTATGTGGCTGCAATGGGTTAGTCTCATGGTATCCTGCTGGAGACTCAAATAGCTTGTTCCCTTAAAAAAGGGAGAGTTTCTTCACGAGATGGATGGAAATGTGTCCTCGGTACAAAAGGAGGTACACATGGCCAGCTCTCCTCTGCTGACAACTCACACTCAAGGCCTGAATATTCCCTTCATAATCTTCTGTGAGGAGATTGCCAAAGGAGAGCTTTCTTTCTCCAGGACAGCACCTGCTGAACAGACTAGTGAATCTGCCTTTTGCAGTTTTAGCCCCATTTCCTAAGAAAGGTTTATGCCGTCATGCTGCATGCCTTTTGGATCTCGTTTCACGCTAATAGTTTTTGAGCCTACTTTGAGCTCATTTTAGGATTCTGAAGTCACAAAGATACAATGCTCCAAGTTTACAAGTGGCTGAACAGAGGAGATAGACCCCACCATAGGCAGCGGGAAGCTTGATTGCAGTCTTAATTAGGCACCAAAAACTGATGAATACACACACCAGAGAGACCATGAGTTCTTAGTTTGAATGAGAGAGACATCAGACAGATCTGCATTTTACTAGACACGAGAGAATGAGATATCAAATACAGGACATGAATTAAAAGGACACCAGGATCTGTTAATTCTGCTTGATGTCTGACAGCAGGATACCATGATTCATCTGCTCTTTGTCCTCCAGTGCTTCCACCATCCACTCTAGTAATACAGACAAGCATATGCTCGCCGTCTGGCTCTGTGGATTTGATTAATCCTGTAGCACTTGCCATATATTCTTGTTATCCAGTTGACTTTTGTCCTTTTCTGCAACCAGTCAAACTCCTACTACATTTAAACATCCAGCCTTTCACGAAAGAACCATTTACCTCCCGTGCCTTCTGTCATCTGCTGATAAATACACAGCAACCTCTGTCGAATCCTCAAGCCATCCATTAAAAATGGTATTATTTCTATTTGCTGTTACTGCTTGCTAGGTACAACCCACTCAAAGGAAAGAAAATACATTTTAAAAGCTTCCCTAGCAATGGTTTGCCTTGAAAAAGCAGGTAGAAAGACAATAGTGGTGGATCTCCTCAATGCAGGTAACCCACCTTCCCTCCCCCATGACCCCCACACACCTGGGTTTCTGTGGGAAGAAAGACCAGAGAAAAGCTGCAGGGTGTCCCAGCCAGGTCCCAGTTCTGGGCAGTAGCAGTTTTGGGGCCGTGGGGTGCCCCACAGCACATACTGCCTGGTCTGTCTAGGTGCAGCCAGAGGACAAGAGCCACTGACGGAAGAGAGGAGGGTTGGGATTTTTAATCATCCGTCTCCTCACCAGTCATATAACATCGAGGTGGAGAGGACATTTGATTGACATATGTTCATGTTTAAAGCTCCATGGGTGAAAATATAGAGGTAGTCCTGTTAGATTCAGAAGCCCAGTGAAACACTACTACCAACTTAGCCAGTTAGCTAATCTGACATCATGAGCCATTAATAGTTATGTTTTCTGTTCTATTCTTAGTCAATTGTGCAGTCACCTTACAGTAGTCCCACCTCATCCAGATTTCTCTCCCTGGAAAAGTCATGTGGAACCGTATCAGATATCTTACCGAAGCCAATGTACACTGTGTCCACCTTATTTCTTTAGACATTTTAGAAGTCTTATTTTACTGATCAGACCAAAGACTATCTCTTTTTCTAGCTTTTATTAGTCTGTATTGGTTTTACTGATCGTTTTGTTTTCCACAGAGGGTGCTCAGAAGAACTACTTTGTTCACCAAACTGAACAAAGTTTATTTTATTTTTTATTTTATTTTTTTTTCTTATCCCCGGAGTCTGTGTCTGTAAGAAGGGTACTATTCTTGGTCTCTTTCCCTGAGGCCATTACCATTATTCCAGGTTATTTATCAAGGACTGAGGGTCATTCTGATACAATTTTCACTAATTCCTTACATTTCACCTCTCCAGAGAATATGATTCAGCCTTGTCCTTTCAGAATAGCCTGCAAATAGTCAGATATGTTGCATCCACGCACCCCCGTTCCTGCTCCTATTTCATTTATACAACGGCTAACATAAGTGGTAGATATGCTGATGCTGATGCTGATGACAGTGAAGCTTTACAGATTTTACAACAAACTGATCTCTCTCAAGAACAATTATTTGTTAGGTTTACAGTTCTCTCCTTCCTAGCTATAATTTTCTCTCAATGTTGTTGAGCAATGACTCTGTTGTTTAATTATCCCTTGTCAAAGTCCTTTTGTGCCTCACCCTTTTATGCCTCTCTCTCTCCCATCACTACCACTTTGCCTCATTTCAGTGTTGTCTCTGAGCAGACTTGTCCCAACCCTGTCCTCAAGTCCCATATCACTTTCAGAACAGATGGAAACAACATTGGACAGGCAGAGGGATTCCCATCACCTGTTTTGCAATACAATTTCTTTCAACTCAGCTCCCAAAATCCTAGAACTATTTGCTAGGCTAAGACATTCTGTGGGGTTGTATTTATAATTGTTTCAGTGTGATTATTGCTCTAATAACTTTGAGATTAAAATTATTGGCAAAATCTTGACTTGATCCCGTTGTTCCTCATCAACCTTACAGATCCTAAGTCATTCCATAAGTGCATGTGCAAGGGGAAACTCTGTTGAATTAATGTGTATGGCAGCGTATTCTGAAAAATCACTAGCTGGGGCTGTGCAAGGACCACAGAGAGGTAGTGTCTGAGTAACTGATAGTTTAAAAAAGATACTCAGAATGGTATCTCATTTAGTGGAAATACTACAATAAAATAAAGTATATACCTTTTCATTTCAGGGATCACATAGAGCTTTCCTCTAAACACTAAGGATCTTTCCCCTCAGAGAATATTATATGCAGCTAGGTTTGTCTTGAGCTAACACACGTTCAGCTAAATCCATGTGTCTGTCGGGCTCAGGATAGCAGTGAGGCACAAAGGTGAGGCAGATCAGAGCTCTATCAGCCCTACTTCCAGTGCTGCAACTCACAGCATCTGCATTGAAATGCTGGACAAGAGTGATGTCTGAGGGAACAATGCTGGAAGTCTCCAGTAAGAATAGCTGGGGAAGATGGCCAATTGCTTGTGACAATTTCTGACAGAAGGAAAAATTCATCCCCACTAGTCAAACCACACAGCACTAGCTTATAATCTCTGTCTTCTGCCCAAATAGTTAATACATTAGACTGAAAATATCACCTCTCTGCTTTTGAGAGAACATAAACTGAAGGCATGAGCTCAGATTCTATACTCAAGCCTATATCTGGAGGAAGAGAGCTCCAGATGCAGTGTGTTTATCTCGATGTTGTCTTCTTTAATAAATGCCTTCCAAGCTGCAGAGAATTCAAAACTGAATTCAACTGGGACATTCTTCACCAAAGGCATACAATTAGACTGCGCACACCAGTGTATGTAAATTGGTTTCCCAATTTACATGTGGAGGCAAATTCCAGTTTAATATGTGCTGAAGTGAGATCAGACTGTCCATCTGTGATTCAGCCATGGAGGCTGTTGTCCTCATTTTCCTAGTTGTTGGCTGTTCGCTGATTAGCAAAGGCCAAGGGTTATTTAGCATTACTTCATATGCTGCTAGGAACAGACTAGTGTTCAGGCAATTAATTTTAATCTCCTAGCCTGAGCAGAATGTTTTTCCATTCTACTTTAGAGGAGGGAGGATGAGGACAGTTGACTACTAACCTAAGCCTTTAGGTCTTCTAGGCTGCAGGGAATGGCAAAACCAGTAAACTAGCCTAACAGTCACGTAACTATGGTCACTGGAGTCACAAGTGTCAAAGGTGAAAGCCAAGGAGAAAACGTGGTGCAGTAAATTCAAACCACCATCAAGGTATACTCCATCTTGTTCACAGTCCCTGTGGGTCGTAACAGGTTGCTAGAGGGCTGCGCTCACCCTCTCCACAGGGAAATGTGACTGCAACCACTCTTAGAGCAGGTAATCTGTATGACCCTCCGATGAGTAGGCCACTTATTTAAAAGCACCCTATCTCGTCAAGTGATGCTGCTGTACATCCGCTTGAAACAAGAAGGATTTCCTTTTCTGATATGGAATGTAGTAACTTTGATGACTCTGCACAGGCAGCCAGACCCATATAAAGCAGACGAGGAAATTTCCCCACCCATTTTTCCCTCCCTTCCCCTACCATAGATGGAGAGGCTCTTGAGTCCTAGGAACTAAAAATAGGCCAGTGGATAAGTTTAAATTGAGATATTTTGAAGCACTTCTTGCACTGACACAAATTCCTGTAGTGTGATAGCAAGTTAGGACTGGACTGCTGTCCTGGTCTGGCTGTCTTCTGCTAGTAATTCATATTTCCAGTTCTGAGAAAGCCTGAGCCCATTGTCCCTGGGAGATGATTGAGGATGGGGGTGAAAATACAGCACACAGGTGGCTGAAGGGGATCAGCCTTGGCTACAGATGGATCCCAAGCCTGTGAGGGTGGAGTGAGCACAGAAGGACACTGCAAGAGCTACAGGGAACCTCACTAGGAATTACTTGTGACAACTATAGTCTGATTCTCCCTGACACAAGCTCCTGGTTTCCACTAACCTCTTGAAACTCAAGAATTTTTTATTTGTATTTTCTTTCTTTCTGCCTGCACTGGCCAACCAGCACAGAAATGCTTCCTCGGCCCACTGGCCACAGGCTGGAAAAAGAGAAGCCAATACCAATGTGCAAATAGGGCAGGAACTTTGTAAAGAAACGGGACCAAACCCCACTGCAAGGGCTGTTACCTCTCTAAGGAGCTCTAAGGACTTGTGTCTTTGCAGGGGAAGAAGCACAGCTCTGCAGCTGATGACATGCAGGGCATCATGAGGTGGCCCCATCATCTGCTGCCCCCTCTTCTTTGGGCTTCTTTTTCTCCACCCCACCCGTTGCTAAATCCTATCTTGGCCTGTTGGTACTTGCCACCACACTGTGTTCTGCTCCGGAGTCAAATCCTTCCCTAGTGTAGATAAGAGAGCTCCACTCTCTCCTGTGTTTCTGTGATGCAAAATGGATTTTAGGCAGCAGTGTCACCTCTGGCAATTGCCATGTGGTTTGCATCCTCATAGCAAAGGCAGGAAAAGCAGCTGGAGTTGCCAGGAGCTGGTGAAGTCAATGCAAAAAAAAATAATACACATACTGGAGAGGTGTCAATCAGGTGAAAATGAAGAGAAAATGAATCAGTAACAGAGCACAAAGATGGATCACCCATCATGGCAAGACTGGGAAAGATGGTGGGGGAATACTGTAAGCATTTCATAGTTTCATTGATTATCTTGAGGACACTGTACAGTCAGCCCAGATTGGATCTGCCAACAACATCAGAAACAAAGGAAAATCGTACAGAAAAGGGGAAGCAGGGGGGCTGAATCTGGGGGGGGGGGCTATGAGCTGAAAAGCCTAGAGCTCTAGAAAGCATTCAGTGAGGACAAAGGTCTACAAAAGCTCTAGAGATAGGAAATAAAGAGCCGAGCTACAGATGTTAAGTTTGAGAAAGCCCAAAATCTGACAGTTGATAGCAGTCTTACTGAGATGCT
Source organism: Scolopax mira (assembly GCA_004320125.1). Lineage (NCBI taxonomy): Eukaryota > Metazoa > Chordata > Aves > Charadriiformes > Scolopacidae > Scolopax > Scolopax mira. The sequence continues at coordinate 13,593 of BJBW01008647.1, forward strand.
TGGAGTGCCATAGAGCTGAGCATTCAAAAGATTTATTATGTGTCTCTGTTCTGGTACAGGGATTTCAATTATTCATCTAGAAATCTGATGTTTCTAGATACTCATCTGGAAATACTATACCTGCAATTCTGTTTGCCTGAGGTGCAGGGACAGGTGGGAAAGGGAGAGTATCCATTGCTTAAAAACAACCGGGAAAAGTTAGAAAGAATTAATACAAAGGACAAGAGAAATACTCCCAAAATCGGAGAACACCAGAACAGGCATGAGAAAGGAGTACACTCTAGAAAGAAAAGGTGAGGAACCATCTGGGTAACAGTCCCAACAAACCAAAAAGGAGTAGTTGTTCACACCCTTATGGTGCAATGGTGGGAGTCATAGTGGAGAAGGCCATGGGAAGGCAAGGAGGGTGTGCTGAGAATATGTTTAGAGATGTAGTGCTCCAAAAGGCAGACATCTGATTGGACATTCAGAACGGTCCTTAAATATCTACTGTGTATATATCGAGCCCAAGGCTCCCATGACTGATCATCCAAGTCACCTACTGGAGTTAACTTTTAAAAACTTGTCTAGCTTCTAAACCATTTTGTGTTCCAGTTCAGCAAAATCCAGGAGCCTCTGTGTCCCAGAGTAGGCTATTGGGAAGCAGAGGAAAGGTGGAGAAACAGAGCTTTAAACTCTGATGGAGCAGCTGTAGGAGCTGAACCAATGCTATCCCAAACATCCTCGCCAAGGCTACATCTTTCTGGCAAGAGATGCTGTACCATGTGCCTCCTGCACCTCCCCAGGGAGCCAGTGCAGCTCAGCAGCCCCACATCTTTATTCCAGGCATAGCTGCTCCTTAGCTCTCTTTGCCGCGTAACAAACACCGTCCATCCCTCTCCCTTCCTCCACACAGCTACTGGCTGCAGATTGTGACTTTTGTTTTAATGGCTGCCGTGCTCCAGCATGATCAGGGGACAGAGTTTTGCCTTCATGTTTACTGCCAAGATTCCTAACCCAAGAAAAGGCCAAGCTGGCCGTGTGAGTTGCCATCCATGGCAGAGGGCACCCAAGGCCAAACATAAACCAGAAGGGGGGTGAGTGATGGCAGGTAATAGGAGAATAAAATATTATCTCAGTCTGCAGTGCTTCTGGGAACCCTACCTCTAGCTGGCAATAGAGTTGCATCACCTTCTGCCACAGGATATTATTTTGCCATCAGAAATGCTCTGCATTAAATACATGGCTTTCCTGGGAGACTTCTGTGCTGACGTTATCCATGGAAATAAGTCTTGATGTAAAGCAATTGCTCATCCACTGCTAGGACTATCAGGTGGCAGGGAGCAGCTGAACATGCCTTTCTCAACATTCACCTCATGCTTGTACATTATTCAAAGGGGGGAAAAAATAACTTCATCCTCAGGGAGGCTGAAATTGCTACTTTCTTTGCTGTCCTAAGGAAAGGGAGTGCTAAAGACTATGAAGAAACAGTACAAGGCACCAGAGCAGTTGTCCCGTCTGTCCTCTCAAGGGAGGGCAGAGCAGAAAGACAGTGCCCTGCCTGATGGAAGCAGCCTAGATTTGAAAGCTACCTCTATAGGATCCCTCAGGCAGAACAGATAAAGGAATGTTTAGCCCAAGGGAAAGAGAAAAATGAAGCTTAACAATTGCCCTGCAATATTATCTGACCTGGGCAAAAATGTCTAGTGTTTGCAGCAGAGAATCAGAAGTTAGAACCTGTGTGATTTATTTCTGATTCAGTCTAGTAACTTTTCTGTGCCTCTGTTTCCCATTCTGTCCCCCAGCTAAATCACTTTTTTAAAACTCGCTTTATTTCTAGGCTCAGAAAAGTGTAAATTAGTCAATCGGACTGCACACTGAGGTAATCATATAAAAACAAGTTTTTTACTACCTTGGTTTTAGCAGTTGTTTTTAGTTGGATAGATCACAACTGTGAAATCAGGTAATATCTTGTTGTACCTTCATGTTAGGCTTAAAATACTCCACGTGTAGCAGAAACCAGGAAAGATATTCACAATTAAGGTCACTTCAGGTCTAGCACCCATGTACTACGCTACTTTTTTCAGTACTTTATTCCACCTGGAAAGGTGGAATAGTAGTAGGGATCCCACTACAAGGAACTATTCCAACAGCTCATTTAACAGCTCCTGCCTGTCCTTGCTGGCAGCCTTCCACTGCTGATACCTAAAAAGTGATAAATTCTAGCAGAGCTCATTAGCTGCTGCCAGACATGGACACCTTGACTGGAGTAAGGGCCTGCAGACAAAATATCCTCAGAAAGTCAATGTAGACAAGTCCCTCCCTGAGCTTGACAAGGTTGGGAGAAATGAATGAGTTACTGACAACACTCTTTAAGGGCTATGAGGACTGAAAATTATTTCTACTGGGTTCTTAATCCTGTATAAGACTCCTCAGGAGCCCCTTGGAATGACCGCCCTGTGCTTGGACACACAGAGAGCTAAGGAGCAACTGAGCTGCTGCTGAAAGGGAAAACTAACCCCCACCTTCTTTCCTGACACTGAGTCTTCTTCAGCCCAAAGTGTTGAAGAAACCAATGACCTCCACTGTGTTTCCAGCACTTAAAGGTGCTAGAGCACAGCTGATTGTGTGTTTGTGTGACTTCCAGATCCCAGACCCTTTGTCTCATCTGTTCCTTGGGACATTTTGTTCCAAGACCTCCAGTCCCTAGAGGTCTGACTTGACTCTGCTTCTTCCCAAGCTAGAGGAGCTAACCCACTCAACACTTGCAGGAATGAGGCTTTTGGAAGGAGATCTAGTGTAGGCATGGGTGAGTGGAGGGTGCAGAGCACTTACTGGCCTGCTTGGCTTTCTCCGTGTACGTGGTGGTTAGGTCTTCATCAACCGGGTGCTCCACTGGCCCCACCATGGGGATGAGATGACGTTCTGCTCGGATAGGCTTGGTGGCATGGGGCAGGAGCATCGCTTCTGGAGAAGGCTCACGACTCTCTGTTGATGGTGGCCCCAACTGTCCCTCGCTCTCTGAGAAAGGAGTGTCTGTGCGGCTGCCGGGCGGGCAGGTAATCTCCCTCTTGGCCACCCCTCCAGAGCTGGCCACCTCTGCTCCCCGTTGCGTGGTAGCCTCCGGCAGGCTCTCGTAGCCACTCTGCTCAGACAGGGACACCTCATCCTGAGGCAGGTCAGCCTTGCTGGTGGTGCTGTCGGGTGGGGAGCGTGGGCTCTTCTTGCGAGCCCGGCGGTGCTTCTCCTGGGCCACGTTGTCGGCATCGCTGTCCGTCTCGCCATAGTAGGCTTCACTGTCCGGTGGGGAGGTGAGGCTCTCCAGGTGCCTCTGTGACCTCCGTGGCTGTGAGGGCTGTGTGGTAGTGGCCGGGGCTCCTGCTGGTTCGGAGCTGAGAAGCTGTGCCGGGGGGCTGAGCGGGGACGGCGAGGAGAGCACTCGCTGCCCTGGAGAAGGGGAGCGCTGGAGCCGTGGGCCAGTCTGGTCCCCACCAAGTATCCTGTGGGGAGAAGGAAAAGGGGTGAGTGAGGTCTGGTTGGTGGGGCTGAGATGGATGTGACCCACATGTGAGAGAGAGGCAAGGATTGAGTGTTTCAGGTGTCTTTCAGGTGGTAGAGAACACCTGAAGTGCAGACACCAAGGGCAGACTTATCTCTAACATCAACTCAGGGCTCTTATCCTGATTTTCTGCTTCACACACTTGAGAATCAGAATGCCCTCAGAGCATAAAATTTTATGGAGCTTAATCAGCTCCCCAGGCATTTCTCCCGGGGAGGTGAATTCCTGCATAGCCAACATTCCCCAGGGAAGTGTTCAAGGCCAGGCTGGATGGGGCTTTGAGCAGCCTGGTCTGGTGGGAGGTGTCCCTGCTCAGGGCAGGGGGGTTGGAACTCAATGATCTTTAAGGTCCCTTCCAACTCTAACCCTTCTGTGATTCTATGCTTCTATGACAGTGAAACATACCCTCCCAGCCTGCTGCTTGCCAAGGTGGTGCCTCAGCCACCCCACTGGGCTCCAGCTCTCCTGCAGCTGGGACTGCACCATGGACCTCTTTCAGCTCTGCAGATCCCAGCACCCCCAAACTGCTTTAGTTCAGAGTGGGCTACAAACAAAGAAGCCAGTGCTGTTTGTTTGCCCTGACCTCTATGTGGGAGCAAATGGCAAATATTCAGGAGAAAAAGGCCCAAGTGTTTTTTGAGGGTAGGACTTTGCTACTGTGTGGTGGGAGTCCATCCTTGCCAGAGTCACCAGGGCTTGTTGGAGCTACGAAGGAGCGTGCATAGCAGGGGGAGGCAGGCAGACAGCATTGCCTCTGTAAAACTGGAGAATTCAGGACTTGGAACCCAATTCTAAACTGTGAAAAATTTACACTCATGTCATATGCAAACCTTTGAGGAAGATAAGGGTGGGCTGATTTCTCTGACAATTAATTTTTTTAGTAATATTTAGTAAAATTATGAACTCTTACCGGGGAGCAAACTCAAAGTTCCCCAAGCGAAAGAGAGCAGTCCTTCCTCCTCTTTAAATACTTGACCAGATAACTGAAAAGCATTAGTGCTTGTAAGGTTGTGCACTGCCAGGTCACAACCTCCCTCCCTGCCTCTCTTTCTCCACTCACACACATCCCACGCTGACAGAAATACACGCCACCTTGCATGCTCCAGAGGCATCCAGCCACCTCTCCTTTCTGAACAGAACTGATTAGTGTTTTCTCTGGGATCATAAATCGTGAAGTGCAAATAGAGATGTGATCAGAGAACAATACTCGATGAGTTCTCCACCACCCCAAGGTGAAGCCAACTTGGTTACGCTATTTCCAAACCATCCGATGCTGGCTCCCAGAGGGCTGCATGAAGCCTGCCTTCGTCACTTTGCTAATTCAAAGTCTGCTGATTTTGGCCCGTTGGAATTTGCCCGGGCACCTGTTGGCTGCAGATAGGCTCCGATGGGGTGAGATAAGGCCTTGGCGAGGGACCAGGAGCTATTCTGGACACCTTGTTCAGGGCTCACTCATCCCACTTAATCACAGCTAGGGTATAGGGTGAGCACATCAGAAGGCACCGGCGCTTTCCCTGAAGCCAAGGGGAAGATCCTACATGTTCAGGCTTTCCTCCTCTGAGCACTGCCCACCTCTGCCCCTGCTTTATAGATGACAGCACGCAGCGTGGCCCTCCCTCCCCACTGCTCACACTGCTCTGTCTTTCCAGGGCTGTAGAACGTCACTTCTCTCACTCCCCTTCACCAAGGCCTTATTTCCTGAGGGTGACTTCTGTTTTGGCCTGTAGTGTGGACTAGCTTGCACTTCACCCAGCTTTGCTGTCTTCATCTTTATATGATTCATTTGCAGCTTGGCCCTCACCCAGCGTGCAGAGGCACTGGGTTAGCTCAGCACAGGTAGAACCAGGGATGAACCCAACCAAGGCCAGGCTGGATGGGGCTTTGAGCAACCTGCTGTAGTGGAGAGGTGTCCCTGCCATTAGCAGGGGGATTGGAACTCGATGATCTTTAAGGTCCCTTCCAACTGAAACGATTCTATGATCCTATGATTCTATGATTCTATGGTACTGCGACCATTTTTGTGCTTAAATTTGAGCCTGGTCTCCACTACTTTGCTGGACTAGAGATTGCTGGAGGTATTTCTTCCCATAAAAAGGGGCTCAGATACAAACCTTTTATCTTTATGGAAGTCACTTCACACCCTATTGGACTACAATGGCCTGCTATAGTAAGCACTTGGTAATCATCTTCTCTTGGTTCAATTCTCCAATGTGAGAGAATATTTACCCAGAATGACCTGGAGTCTTTGTTAATTGCTGAGATGAACTCCCCTAATGGCATCTGCTTGCTCAGAGCCTAAATTGTTCATTCTTTGCAGCAGAGCCCCCACTCTGCAAACATTTCCCTCCAGCCCGAGGGAGGGCTGGGAGGTCTGGGGTTGGTTCAGCCCCAGGACCAGACACTCTGGAGAGCAGCACAGAGACGGTGCAAAGCTTTTGGATGGCCACATGCATGAGGAAGTCCTCCTAGTGCAGTGTGGAGAAACCAAAGGCTTCCTGCCTGCTATCTTTCTGCTAAGTATGGATAGCTGCTGCACTGGATGAAGCTGCCCTGCTGCCTGCACCTTCACAGCACCAGCACTCAGGAGCAAGTTACCTTTTCACACGGATGTTGAGCGTGCCGTTGGAGGAGTCGATGATCTGCATGGCCATAGCGTGGGAGAGGCCAGTGCAGGACTTCCCGTTGATAGACACTAGAATGTCATTTTCCCACAGGCCCCCACGGCAGGCTTTGCTTCTCTTCCGGATCTGGGAAAACAGAAGAGAGAGGACAGGGATGAAGGTGAGAACAGCAACTGTTAAGCAGTTTCTTCTCTCCTGATGGACCTCCTATTGCTCCATGCTCATGCCTGGCAGAACAAAATAAGGCCTAAGACTTCTGTGCTGCCAGGATGAAGGGCCAGTCCTCCTGTGTGAGCCCTGGCTGTGCCTTTCAGTCTCATTCCTGATAATTCCAAGAGCCTCTCTGTTGAGCATAGGCCCGACCCAATCACCAACCCAGTTTGAGTCCTTCAGTTCAGATTAAAGATACAAGAACACCTACATGCTCTTCTCCTCTCCTTCCCTATCTCCTAAATTGCTTAGGGAGTCTGTCTTCCAGAGAGGGAACAGGAACTCCTTCCAGACTATCCCTGTATGTGGCTGTGTGTCCCTCTGTAAGCTCCTACTGTGCTTCCTTGGCGTGGTCCCTGACACTCACACAGAGCCTCTGTGGGTAACATCCTCGGGGAAAAAATGGTGGCTCTGGGGAACTTCCTGTTGTCGGACATTTCTACTCTCATGGCTTTGGCCAATGTATTTCTGGACGTCTGCATCAGGCCATATGGTGTCCCGTTACACAAGTGTGAACTTGGGAGTAAATCTTTAGCCTTAGCAGGACCTGTGCAGGATGGGCATTGCTGTATCTGAGAATGGAGCCTACCTCTCCATTCTAGTTCCAGGCTAGTTCCTAAATCTGGCCTCTCATGGGCATCTTACAGCAAGCCTTTCCTCTCCCTTTGTTCCATCATCCATCAGATAAACTTCTCAACCTGGAACCCCCAACCCAGTCTAGCCTTCCTGTTAGGGCAAGCAAGCATCCCAAACTCCTACTCAGCCCCAAACAAGCAATGGCATAGTCTTGTAGGACAGTTCAGCACCCGTAATGCACTTATTTTACACATAAAATAATGCTGACAGGCAAAACCACTGGGTCAGGGCAAACCAAGTCCAAGGCAGTACTACACTCAAGTTGGGCAGGCAAGAGCAACGCTACTCCCAGGTCAGGCTGTCAGCAGGACTGAGAGGTGCTGGGGAAGAAGATAGAAAAAGGAGGGCTATGCTCCGAGTTGTTTCGCTGCACTTTATCACTCTGTGGCCTCTCCAGCTTGACCCCAAATTTTGCCTGCATGCTTAAAATAGGGACTGGCTCATCCCAGCTGCCACATCCATCAGCTTCTGTCATTTTAGTCCTTTATCTCCCTCCTTGTTAATATAAGCCTGGAATGAGAGCGTGTGGGTCTGTAATGAACTACTGCTGAAGAACCACTTTTCTGCTGTTAGAGTAGAAATGCTGCTTCCTGATACTCCCTCAAAGCACAGCTGTTAACTGGAAGAGACAGCCAACACATTTCCCCGTGCTACCGACACAGCAGCTAATGCAGAGAGTTAGGAAGTTGAAGAGAGGTTAGAAGGAGGGTCTCCTTCTGGTATTCCCCAAAAGGCCAACTGCTGCTCCACGGCTGAGTGCTTGGTGCTCAGCACTGCCTGGGAACACACTTGCGAGGACCTCTCCCAATTATAGAGTGAGGGGAGTGGGGGTTAAAGGCTGTTAGCAGGTGCTCAGAGCATTCCTCACATCCCATCGTACTCCTCCATCAAACCAACTGGATGTGGGCTGGTGACCACCCAGAGCAGAGCCAGTAAGCTTCCTGCGATCCTCTGGTCCCACAGTTCTGCAGGATTTTGCAGGCAAGTGTTTGGGATTCCCAGGAGGGGAGGGACAGGCTGTGCTGAAAACACCCTGCTGCTGCTTCAGGCATCTTTAGATCAGGGTTGGTTGGTGGGACACCCCGTGGGCTGAGCAGCGTGAGCAGGCAATGCATTTCTTTGGTGGTTAGTGAAGATGCTGGCTCCGGCTTGGGCTGTGCTCAGATTTTACCAGGGTGGCAGAAGGCCAACACAGTAAAGCAACTTTACTGCAGTGGTTGTGCAGAAGCCTGCAAACTAGCTCTATAATCCTGGAGGGTACTTCTCCTTGTCTCCATTCCTCTTTGGGAAAACAGGGCCAGGTCTCTTCCAGCGCAGGAAGAGTCCTACAACATCTGAAAATAGCTCATAAATGTTCCTGGCTGTCAGCCTTCCACAGGTTTATTAATTTACTTCCCAGAGACAGAGGGAAACAAACTATTTTCATGACAAAGCCCTACCCAATTGCATTTGCCAGGGAGGAAAGCAAAGGGGCTAAAGGCAGAAGAGGATTGTGCAGGGAGAGAAGGAAGACAGCAAGTCATATAGAAAATACAGGACTTCATCCAGGACCATGATGGCAGGGTGCAGCGTGTGGGAGGCTGGAGAGCCTCTGGACAGACAGCAGCACAAGCCTGACAGATTTTATGTGGTGGCAGCAGGGTGCTGTGGAGACCTTTAGTGACAACCCATAGCTGCACATCTCGCTCACAGGGAGGGCAGTACTGAGCCTTTGAGGCCCCCAGCCAGGCTCGCTGCCCACCCTGAAGGTCAGGCTGCCCTCAGGCTCTGCCACTTGCTCCCCATGTCCAAAAGATGCCCTCTCCTGGGCACCCAGTGAGGTGTCACCAACAGGGAGCTTCTGCTACGCTGCAGACAGCTTGGAAGGTTCTGAAGAGATGGGAAAGGAGAAGAAAAGGGGAATTTCAAAGAAAAATCCTCTCTGCTTCCTGTAGCAGATCCGCAGAGGGTTTTTTTGTGTGAGTGAGACAAGTGCTCAGGGGTAACCTCGGACCTGGCCCTGGGGGATTGTGCTGTCTGAGCTCCTACCACACGCTGCGAGGATTGGGACCTCCTCCTTGAGGGGGGGGACCCTAAAAATTCTCTGAGCCTCTTCTGACTAACTGCCCCTTCCACTTCCCACTCTGTGCCCCCGTGGACATCCCTTGGCTCACGTGGGAGGAATGACCTGTTTAGATTTCAGCTGGGTTTAAGGAATCCCAGTTTCAGGGCCTTACTGATTTACGCTACTGGGAATACAAATCAATGTGGAAAACTGGAACTATAAATTAATGAAACACATTTATTCAGAAGATTGTCCACCTCGCTGCCCTCGGCAGGACTTCTTGTTGTGGCAAAAGAGAGGTTTGGGTGACTGCAGCACCTGGGTACATGCTCATACAGGTGTGTGTTTTCTTTCATTACTTTGCCCTCTTATTATATTGAATTAGACAGGAGGGAAAGGACAGAAGCAGCTGAGGTGGGGGGGAAGGAAAAGTGTGAAGGCAACAAATGAGGAGAAAAGGAAGAAGAAAAGGTGTGGAAGGGAAGGCCAGTGCTAGGAGAGGCCAGGAAGGCCAGGGCTGGGGTCAGGCTTTAATGGTATAGTACAAGTTCCCTTGTGCAGCCGTGGGGAGACAAAAGGACATGCTGATTATTGGACGTGGGGGAATTCAGCCTGGCTTTTGGGAACAGAATGCAAGAGAAGAGGGGGTCAGATGCAACTTGGCAGCATCTGTCCTTCAGTAGGGACTATATTTAGATAGTGGCATGTGGGGGTGAACACATACTGGGATGCTAAGAATAGAGCAATCCTGATAGTAACTCAGTGGCTTCACATCTTGCCTGAGGGCAGCCAGGGAACCCGTCTTGAAACTTTGCAACCACCCTCCCTGCTGGCCAGCATCGCTTCTTCATAAGAAAGGAAATATGCTGTGGGTAATCAGAAGTGGTTTGCAGTGACTTTTAAGAATAAGCTGCAATAGGTTCATGCCATCTTCCTTCCCCCTTGCCTCCCCAAGGCACCTCCCACCTCCTCTCACTGAGACAGCTCAGTCTATACAGTAGGAAGACAAATTACATTATCAATCTCTCTTAATGCCCTAAAATCTTTCCAGCAGCAACGCAGCAAACCCAGGCCATGTCAGAGTTGTACACTGAATACAATTCTTCTTCCCATCCAACACCCCTTCTGCTCTCTGATTGCATCTCTCACCACACAGCCACCCCCCTTCCCTCAGCAGCAATGATGCCATGGGGTCCAGCACTCCACAGCAACCTGAAACTCTTTACATTTCATTCCCAGCCTTACGTGAAATGTAGGCCTGTCATGGGGTTCCCTCAGCGAGGTAAGAACAGCCTTGTTGTAGCAGAAAGAAAGATAAAGCTTTACCAAAAGGGAATCAACTCAGGCAGGAGACAACCAGTGTTTGGGTCTCCTCCTCCCAGAACTTCCTGCTCAGCCAAACCACAAACGCAGTAGTTACTAGATGCAAGAGCAGAAACAAGCACCCTCCATCTCTTCTTTCTGATCATCCATGTTGATATCATCTTGGCTACTGGAACCTGGAAACTGGAACTGTTTTTCCTCCAAGGCCAGGGCCCAATCTTTACTTGTGCAAGGAAGGATACCCCTGTGGCTAAAGCACTGGAGTGGGATTCAGGAGACCTGGATGATTTTTTGTGTGACCTTGGAGCAAAAACTCAGACTGTGAGTCATAAATGACAGGAGCCTGGAAATCAGAATGTCTTTTGACAGTCTTTTGCTCTGTCTCTTAAATTTTCTTTGTTTCAACTGCCCACCTGAACACAGAAATCCAGTAAGATACTTCTCCTATGCCTTGTCTATTAAGTATATGAATGACATCACCTCTTCATGGCGAATGTCGTGTTTTTATCAGAAGCTATTTTACAGGAGAACATTTACTCTAATGTGTTATAATTACACTAACCATTGCAATTAAACTTCTCTGTTTAGTTCCAGTAACTTCCTGACCAAACACCATATTCGTGTTTAAGAGGTGACACTGGATGACTTGCCTCTTGGTAAAGTGGGTCCAGTGTCTCTGCAGACCTACTTCATAGGCCATGCCCAGTGAAGCTTAATTAGGGAATCTTTAGATGGAGAAAGAAGGGAGAGAAGACACTACATCGGGGTGAATATAGCAAAGGAGGGCAGTGGAAGAAGGTATCTTGAGTGGCTCCTGGGCAAGGAGTTTAGAGATGAAAGTCGGTAGTGGCAGAAGATGCTGATGCTGGTATTAATTGCATACAATATGCTATAATATCTTACTGCCCAGGGTGTACTGGTGAGGGGCATATTGCTATGCCAGTGTGGGAAAAAGAGAACAAC
>BJBW01008649.1:294-16624 GCA_004320125.1 Scolopax mira
TTTTACAATCAAATAGCTATTACCCATATGCTTTCACAGTCCAAAGACTAGTCCCGGGAGTTGTGATGTGTCAGTCAGTTATAAGCCCTTCAAAGACCATGACAGTCTCTGGTGCAGACCATTAAAACCCCCTTTGCCCATCTTTGAATAGTCTTCACCTAAAGAGTTCCTAAGGGATGGGCAAAACCTGTTGGTTGTATGAAATGTATAATTGAGGCTTAAATTACCCAGGCTCCAAAGATGCCTCACTGAAGGGGTGAAAACCCATGTACCTCATCTCAGGCCTTACAAGCTCCAGCAGAAAAAAACACTGAAGGAGTTTTGAAGTCAAGTCATAAAAAGCCCCCGTTCTTGTGTGAAAGGTATATATGGGCCCGTAGAGCACATACAAATTCCTGTGCTGAGTGGCTCCCTGCTCTGCCAGCCTGGCTCGGAGCTTCTTTGCAACTACTTTTCATCTACAGCTGAGCTGCCGTGAGCAGCACGTGGGAGTTTGCAGTCTCCTGCTGTAGGTGCTTTGCAATGGGCCTTTAGTCTTCCTGGAATTTGGGAAGGAAAGAATGCAGAGAACAATCCTTTTGACATTGAAAAGGGGGGAAATGTAAGCTACCAATTTGTTTGAGAAAAAGGAAAAAAGCAACCAACCAAATTTATCCCATCCAAACTACCAAAGAAGACAAATACTGGAGGACACACAAGCACCACCAGAAGCCAGTCATACCAGAGGCCTGAAAAAAACTGAAAATAGAGATAAAAGATAATCTATTTGATGAAGTAGCAGCAAAGTTTATTTTTATTGCAAAGAAACTTGCTAGTGGCAGAACAGAGACTGTCCTACTGGCTAAAGTCCACATATTTTGGCACAAAAATAAGCTGTAGTTACCAAAGCAACCGAGTATCTCAAGACCCGAACTCTGGCATCGCACCAGTCACATTGCTATAGGAACGGAGGACTGGTGGAATTGACCATGATATGTGACAGCTGACCCCTGACTTGGACAGGAGAAGAGTCTGTCTCCCTTCATGCTGGTTATCATCCTAGATTAACGTTAGTGTTGTTTGCAGCTGAATGTTGTGGACGACTTCTAGCACTGAGGATATGCACATTTTAGGGAGGACATATAGTTACTATAAGCACTGGTAGATGGAGGGAAAAAAATACAGGTATTTTCTGTAAATGAAAGAAAATGTTGATGAGGTTTTTAATCCTCCCAGAGAGATTAGAACACAAATATTTTTAAATCGGTTACACATAGAGACACTTTGGTCTCGATTAATGGAAATCTCATGCACTTCCGAATACTTAGGATAACAAAAGCCACTCTGGAATGTTTGCCAGTACCTATCTGCTGTTCTATTTAACCTCCTTCACTCATGTAATAAAAACAAAAAATGGCATGGAATTTAGGAGCAAGAGCAAAGCAAAGAAACTAAGAGTTCACAAACAATCCAGAGGCTGAAAATTATTTGACTGAAGGATTTGGTGGATTTGTATGTTACAGTCAAAGAAAATGAGATCCAGAATAAGTTACTATGGTCAAAAAGGAAGAAATAAAGATAACAAATCTTCAGTTATGGATTACACAGCAGATATTGATTCCTGCCTTTCTTGACAGTGTATTAGATTTTCTTCATGCTCACCCTTTCATTTTTTATTCTATCTTCTATGTAGAGGAAAAGCTTCCAGGTATAATGTGAAAATCCATTCCCACATTCCCATCTTTCTTCACATATCTCTTTAAGATCTAGCCCCTACTCTATCCTTTCTAGACAAGGGACAGCTGGTACACCATGGCTGCTGCTCATTATACTAATCTTAATCAGTTCACAGCTACCACTCAGTCCTCCTGTCAGTTTGTCTCTCATTGTGCATCCGCACAGCAAGAGTTCTGGGACAAGGGATATTTATTATCCTCTACCAGCACTGAGCCTAGTATGAGGGAGCTCTGATATTTGATGTACCTAGATGCTATCAGATAAACAAGGAAATCATTTGACACAACTTTTGTCACTAGCATTAAATCATCTGAAGGAGCCTGATTTCTAAGAGCTCAGCAGCACAATCCTGCTGTTGTCATCTGCTATTTTTGTTTGCACGAAGTGCTCTGCATCAGCACATCAGAGCACAGATGTTGCTCCACTGTTTTTAGTGGAGTCAGCCCTCACATACCCAGAGCAGGTATTAGCAAAAAAAATAATGCTTGGGTTTTATTAATTTGTTTGTATGTTGGGATCTTGTATAGAAGCTTAAAAATACATGCCTTTGGCATAAAAAACCAACAACAACTTTTAAGATAAAAGCGGCAGCAAATGTTACAAAGGTCAGACTTTGAGCTAGGACCAGGAATTCAAACCCTAGTGGAAAGTTAAATATTTGTAAGTTTCAGTTTAAGAGATTTGACTTAAAACCAGCTTTGCAGCATCCTGATGTTGTGGCAAGCTGCTTCAGCCTGACTTCTTCCCTTGGTTGGCTCAGATGTGTGTTTGCAAAGGGAGCATTTGCCCTGCAACAACTCGTGTTCATTATAAAGCACTCATCAGCTCCTGGGCAGTGGCTGTAATCAGCTGGGATGGTCTGGTTAGGGGACAGTTTGCTCCGAGAAGCATCCACTTGCCTTGAAATTTCTCAAGAGCTGTGTCCAAGATTTCCACAGTGCATTGTTTCAAGGGAGATTGAGACTCTTAGCCATTCACCAGATGGTTAGTCTTTTCATCTGCTAGTATTAGTGGCCAAAGCGCTGCTGAAGGAAAGAACAGCTCGCTAGCAGCCTGCTTGTGCTGTTCTGAGGAAGGAGAGCAGCTGATGCTCCCACACACTTTAATGGGAACTGAAGGCATCATCTACCAGTAAAGCTTTACAAACGTGACTTGGCCTCTCCCTCGAACACCATCATCAGCTCTCCAGGAAAAGCCAAAGCTGTCTGATTGTGGTTGGAGAAGGAGTGGATTTACAGCACAGTCCACAGCATGGTGAAGTCAGACCACAGTTTTCACAATAGTCCAGTATTAATCTCTAGTCAAAATTAGAATCATAGAATCATTCAGATTGGAAAAGACCCTTGGGAGACTTCAACCTGTGAAGCTTGGACCCATAAGTATAGCCCACCAAATGATCCCCTTTCTACATCACTGGCCGACTAAGGGATTAGAGGCAAATGACTGCCTGAATCCAATCCTTAGCACTGGTATCAATTTGGAGTACCTTGCAATGAGTGCGGTGCCTTTAAAATAGCTCTCATTTAGAAAAGTAAAGTTGTCATTCAGTGGAATGTTAGAAACAGACCCTTTAGGTTTTAGGACCCTCTTGAGAAATGTGAAGCTTTGGTTGCATTTGCATTTTACACATAAGAAGAAGCAGTTTGCAGAGTAATAAAGCCCCCTCCACGTGCTATTGCCAGGTCTTTAAAAAGCACTGACAGGGCTACTTATTGCTTATATTAAACTCCAATGAGGATCGGAGTCTAATGAGACAACTCATATCTTTCTGCTCTGTCTTTTCAAATTAGATTTTGCTCACAAACAAAAGAACTACCTAAAAGAGGATGATAGCATTTCTCTTTTTTTTTTTTTTTTTTTGCAGTTCCCAGATAGTTAAATTACACTCCCATAAATCCCTTCATATCCAGATAAAGTGGGTATAAGAAATGAAAGAAATCCAATTCCAGCAAAGCCTTCATTAAATTTTGCCCATCTAGGTTTCCCTCTGAAAGGGACAGCAAGATTACAGAAGCTAAAAGACCTCAGGTGATGGATTATAAACAGATGCAATTGGCAGAACAGGAGCCAACTGAAAATGGTCCCTTCCTACCCACTGTGAGGAAACTACCAAAGGAGAAAAATCAGAGCATCAGTTATCCTTTCCTGTCATTTTAAATTGGCTACTCACACCACTTTCATCAAGCTTCTTTCAGATGCCATCAGCCCCCACCGATTCAGATAAAGTCCCATTCATTCAGGGAATGAGGTTTGACTACAAAAAGAGCCACCTAAGAAAGGGATTAGTCACAGGAACTTACAGAAACTAACCACAGGAAGGAACAACTGAATAAAATACAAAGGAAAAAGACATTGCAAAAAAGTTAAATGAGAGCTGCAGGACTCAGAGGCTGCGCAGTGACTCTTGGTGTATAAAACCATGCGCGTCTGATGTAGCTGCTGTTGGCCAGAGAGTAGGTTTATGTCCTCTGAGTTCCTCAACATCTGTATGCATGTTTGAGAAGGAAAAATTTCCTTTTAAACCATTTTAATCACTGAAATGTGTTCCATTTTTATGATGACAATGAGGAAGAAGAGAAACAAAAGATTCCTAATATAGATGTTTTTATGTTAAAATTGTCCTTCAAGCTCTTCCAACCTGTCAACTGATACTTTGCTAGCAATTAGCCCTAGCAATTTTCCTAGCAATAAAGAAAACCATTTCAAATTGCTAGGGTAGGTGGGTTTACAGATATATATATTTATTTTTTTTTCAGTGCAGGGCTTTTAAACAGTAATGTGTGCAGAACCCCCAGAGGGAAAGGATGATAAAATTCTTTTTTTTTTTTAATTCCTAGATTTCACATCTACATCATATGAATATTAGATAATTATGACAAAGAGTATTAAATCATCTGGTTAAGTTCCAGTATATTTCCCATTCATTACTTTTGGAAAATATTCAAAGTGTTATTGAGAGACCAAGCAAAGAAAGGTTGGCATGAAGTGATTTATTTTAGTTAAAACTAAGATAAATTCAGTAATACAATCCTTAAATTAAAAATATGTCTAAATAATTAGCTCCAAATGAAAATTAAGAAGGCAACAGATAAATAAGTTGTCTTCTTTTCAACCCTGTATAGTCAGGCACAGTGTGTTCCAGAATTACACACAGGGAAGATTTTCCCAAATGTGTCCTTACTCTTGAGATTAGTCAAGCGAAAGTAGCAGCCACTGCCCATCCATATCTGGTCCTCAAACATATGTAATCCATACGCCATTTATTGCCAGCATTTTCCTGCTTGCTTGTACTCCTGCAACATGGTAGCAAGAAGGTGTGATAACCAGTGGCCCAGCTATCTATATTTTGTCTGCCATTTTCAACTTCACTGGAAAACAGCAATCATTTTGCGAGACTAAGTAGGAGACTACACATGTCATTTTTCCAGGTTCTCTTCATATTCAGAGAAAACTGAAGAAGCAATTACTGTCTTAACTCAAGGGTAAGTTTTTGTTATTTGTTTACTATAGAAATAAAGAATCAGAACCTAAAGGCCTTTTTTTCACCCAGAATGCTGTGGCCAAGAGTAAGATCCCATGCTGCTAGTCTGTCATTGCAATGTGTCGTGTGATGTACTGTGACTGTTCCCCGTGTGGTGAAATGATTTCAGGAAATTACCTTCTTTCTGCAGAGGTTATTTTCCCAGGCTACGTTCCTCCCCAGACTCCAAAACTCCCAACATCTGACTGCAAGCTCAAAAGAGTCAGATGGGCTTTCTTGGAATGAGTGTCAGACTTTGGAACTTGCTGAGGGAGGACACAAGATTCCTGAAAATGAAACCCTCTGCCTTCAGAAAAGAGAAAGGAAAAAGAAATGAGGGGGCAGTTAAGAAGGGAAAACAGCAGCTACTAACCTAGAGAAAGAAAAAGAAATTCCTTCCAATTCTATTGAACCCCCTGCTTTAAGGTGTCTGCTTAGTAGAGATCAGTGCTATTGATCTGACATTGAGCGTCATAAATCACATCCTTCTTCATCAAAGTACTTTCATTTTCCATGGGGACCAGTGCTGGCCACCATCAGAGCAGAAGTGTGGAGCAGAGGAATGTCACATTTGAGGAAGCACGCTGAATCTTACCTTCAGCTAAGTACTTTACACACAGGCAGGAGGGCAAATAGGCTTCAGGTTCATAGAGTTAAAATTTTGCACTAATTTACCTCATTTAGTTCATTATAGCAACTGCAATGCTGAGACAGTATCGCAAGGAGAAAAATTACCGCTGATTTAAAAAACGTGGAAATATGCTGGGGATTTCTTCATCTGTAAAACTTGACAATAAGCACATGTGAAACACTTGCTGTGCTGTTGCTGGAAAGGAAAGAGTAGTTTACTCAATATTTTAAAATGTTTCAAATATGAGCGGAATAAAGAGGGTTTGTAGCCATGGTAACTTCCACATTAATTTTTTAAAAAACTATAATATCTCTGAAGATTTGTGACATGATGCAGCAAGCATGTCACATTGTGTAGGCTTATGTTATGTCTTGAAAGCCTGGATGACTTGATGTGACCTGGCATGCTGCTATGGATATTTAAAAAATTTCAAGAGAAACTGGCGTTCTGCTGGTAGGTAGAAGGAAACAAGTCTTAACAGAGGGTAAGAAAAGAACAAAATCAATTTAAAATCTTAAATCATTCCTTAAAAGTTATCCATTGCAGAGTAATTTCACAATGTGGAAGGTAAAGATTACAGAACATTGTGGCTGCACAGGAAAAAAGTCTTCAGTCAACTTGTGGCACCTGGGAATGCACAGTTATTGTAATAAGTGGGCTAAATCTTTTTTTTTTTCAGAAAACATAAAAATACTGTAATTATTAAAAAAATATTGCCAATTCAATTTTAACTACTGGAAAGTTAATATACATTTTTCAGTATTTAGGCTGTCACACTTGAAATTTTAGTGTGTTCATTTAAAATGAGACCATAAAAGTCTCTTGATTTGATTTTTTTTCCTATTTTGAGTGAAAGTTAAGACTTTAAAATAACTTTTAAGCATGTGCTGTTGAAAAAAGGACCCATTTTGCCATCATTAGAGCTTCAAATGCTGCATCAGACTCCTGTTTGAAGTGTTGGACTGGGCGTAATATGTGACATCAGGTGAACGCTAGTCGAAAAAGATAATATGATACTCAGGGGAAAGAGCAAAGGAAATTTGTTACATTTTTATTTTTTAATTATATCCCCATGTTCGGTATTCAGGAAGCTCCAACCCCAATAAACATCCTAGAGAAGGAATAGATTGTTTAGTAAAGGGTCCATAGGCCAAGTCTTCAGGAGACGTGCTATTTATATCCTCTTCCTCAAGGGCTGATCCTACAATCTAATGGGTGTTTTATTAGACCCATGCAATTCGGTAACATGAAACATCTCTGACAGAGACATAGTATTCCCAAAAGAGCATTTGTCATTATATTACAGTAGGTATCAGCTTGATGTAGAACACTTTTTGTTAAGTTAGTATTTTGCAAGTTGCTTGAGAAGCAACGAGATACGAGAGACCATTTGTAAATAGTTCACCTGTTAATGAAAGCACTATTTCATGGTTCAAACTAAAACCACTCCAACCAAGAAGAATAGCTTTGTCCACTCCCAAAATAGCAGTAAATCAGTTCTAAGAGAATTATTTTACAAGGGAGCTACTAGGCAATAAGTTCCTGCAAGAATTCCTACTTGGACGCTATCTTCCCAAGAGGAGTTGTAGAAATTTCTTTCCTAGACATTTTGGCAAAATTTTGACAAAAACACATTTGGAAAAGCATGCTTCTTGAAAAGAGTCTTGCACTACCCCTGAAAGGAAAACCATGGTTTATTTCATTCCTCGGAGGGGGAATGACTTGGCGAGTGTGGAACTACCAAATAAAGGCTAGGAAAGATGATCCACTGCACCTCACAGTCCTGTCGGACTTGGGCCCAAAGACTAAGCCATCTCCATTGTGTCCAGAGACATTCTCCCTTCTCCAGAGGTGAGGTCCCTGCCTCTGTAACGTGGTCTCTATATCATGAACGGAGAAGGCTGTGGCAGTAGGAGCCACAGGAAGTTAGAATAAACTCTCCTTTGCAATAAGCTGGGTTTCTCCAAGTATTTCTCACCTGTGCCACTCATGAGCATTCATTGCAGCTCAGCCCATGGTTGTGCTCTGATCCGTCACTGGCTCACACACTACAGGTTGGATAATGTTGAATAAACTAACAAGTTTTTCTCTTTCACTAACCTCAAGCATATTGATTTCTCTCAGGATCTGCCAGAAAACGTTCAGATCACCCACTGGCAATAGGTTCTGCCTTAACTGTCTAAGTGTATGACCATTTGATAAACTACAAGCAGACTTTTACTCAATAGACTTTAATAGCTAATATTTGCTTGGAGACCTTTTGTCCTCCACACTCAGGGCCTGCTTCCTTTTTGAGATAAATTGTAAAGAGATGAGCCACAACGGAGACAGAATCTGTCCATTTAAATTTCTTTTTTTCATCTTGTGCAACTGTCCAGAACACACTACATGCTGATAGACACTGACAAACAGAGATTTGAAAACATGACCTCTGCCTCAAAGACAGGACAGTCTGGTCTCATGTAGAAATTTCCCACGAACAATTACAACCTGAAATCTATCCAATGCTTCATCTTTCCTCATGCAGAACCATGCCCTGCAAGCTTTTCTCCCACCATTGAGAACCAACTGATGCACAAACATAATTTCATATAATGCCACCATAGAGATTAAAAGTATTCTGAACGAGAAGAAGTTGTTAAAATCCACTGCATAGCAAAAGCCTTAACTGCCCCCTGGAAATGCCAGTGTCATGCCTTGACACCAGTGATATTTAGCCATTGATAAGTCCCAACCAGAAAAAAATCAAAGAGCTTTCAATTGGTCTACAGGGGTTGGACCTGAGAACACCAGCAGATGAAAAGACCAGTGTCTATTCATCATAAAGTCTCGCACTGGGTACAGAACCTTTGAGGCTTTGCTTGGCTCTGCTTTGGGGAGTACCCCTTAAACAAATGTGTGCCTTCATAAAGTCATATTACCGTTTTCACTTCTCACTTTTGGGGCTAATTCCTTACCCGCTGGGAACCGAATTGACTTGCTCATCTGACTACACCATTGTTACAGTATTTTAAAGACAAGACAAGTTTCTTCCATTGTATCGTTTGTTCCGATTTGCAAAAAATGGGGTTGATAAATGGACTTTGTGGTTGATGGTTGGACACAGTGATCCCAAGGGTCTTTTCCAACCTGAGTGATTCTATGATTCTATGAAATAAAACAGTAAGTTTTATGATATGCCCTTTGAGATGTTAGTTTTCTTTGGAGTCTAAATTTAAACTACATCAGTTTCTGGTCCCACCAAGGACAAATATTTTAAAACTGCTACCAGCCATGCCTTTTAGCCTGCTGTCTCCCCTTTATAATTATTGATGTTGGCATTATACCAAGAAGCACTTTCTTGGTGTATCAATCGAGTTCTGTTTAATTTGACATTTTATTTTCTGGATAAAAACCTGGTCTCAATCATGGCATCAGTTTCAGTGGGTATTTTCAAGCAGTAGAATAAATTATTTAAGTGTTTTAACAGCATTTTTTTTCCTTGGCCTTGTTGAGAAAATTATTCAATAATTATCCAATTAGTGATTTCCTGAAAGCAGGAGGTTATTTATTTGCAACAGACCACATCATGCCGAAAGGCTGAATGGGCCTGAGAATGGCCATTGAGTCCCAAAGCCTTTCAAAGTGAGGTCAGACCTGGATTTGAACCAGACACCTGGCTCCTCCTGCCTGGTGCATACTCTAAAAAGAAAGTCTGTGATCTCAGCTTAGTTCCTAGTAGAAGAATTTGTCATCATGTTCCATGAGCAGAAGGAAAACATAATCTTTTTCTTTCCATGGGCCTGTTCTGATCATGTTCCCAGATCATGATTAGTTCATTCTGCTATGTTAAACTGCAAGACTTTGGGGCAACATCTACATTAATTATGCATGAAAATTATACACATCCATATTATATTGAATTAAATCTGCATTTCCCACATCTACATGTATCGATTCTCACCTGTCCCTTATCTAGGACGGGAAAATGCCACATGCCTGAAGCAAATCTCCTGGCACACCTTTATCAGTGGGCTCATGAGAAGCTCAGTGGAGTGCTGTCTATATGGGAAACTCTACCCTCAACCTCAAGCACTGGCATTTTTGCCTTGTATCCTCGCTGTCTTCTCTGGCAGGCTGATGGGGTCCACTCCCTTAAGTGGGAGCTGCATCAAGGTGCTGTGGAAATGCTTAAGGCAATTAGTTTCTGAGTAGAAATTGTGTGTGTCTGAGCACACACCTTAAGGTGAGAATGGGATGAGGTACACATCTGTTTTTGTCTCATGTCTGCTTATACAGTCATTCTGCCACAGCCACATGCAGGACATGAATTATTCACCAGATATGATAAGAATACTGGAGCTCAATAAAAACCTGTCAGGTTTCCAGGTCCCATTCAGATGCTAACATTAGCTTTCATCTTTCAAATAATGCATATTCAAATTCATTTGCTAATTTATTACTTGACAAAGGAACTACAGGTCACATTAAAGTTAATTTATGAAATCACTTAACTGAAACTCCACACCAGCCTTTGGCTTCCACTTCTCCAAAACATTAGCAGGCTATATCATGTATCATCCTTATTATTCCTGCACAGGTAGTGAAAAATCAGAAATGTGGTCAGAAAAAAAGGGGGGGAAAAAAGTATACCAAAACATAGCAGAAAGTTTGCTCTCGTTTTCCTCAAATTCCTTTCATAATTTTGTCCAGGGGGTAGGGAAGCAAGTAATGCAAAATTTCAAGTATTTGCTGAGGGATATTTGTCACTTTCTCCCTCTTCAAATTTTTATCTCCAGCTTTGTCAAGCTTTGAGTACAGATATGATCTTTTCAAAAATAGGAACAATTTATTCAAGAGAGTTTCAGATGCATATGTTCCTTCTTCCTTTTTCCCCCTTTTAATGGGTCATGGGCAGTTACTACTCATGGAAGTGGCCAGGACCATGTCTCTACTGCTGAATATGGCATATTTATCAGCAAAATAACCTGCACACTCTGTTTGCTAAATAACTCACATTTTGCAGCAGTCATGCACCTGACAGATTATTTGTTCTCCTGTTTAATTCTGCCTACCTACTGTGTGTAAGAACCAAGTTAGCCTTGTTGCTACTGAGGTATGACAAGAAGACATACAGTGTTTGGACCTCCCACCCCAAACAAATTTAAACCTGAGGATGACATAGCTGGTAATGACCTCTGGGTATGCAGAGCCTTTCAGAAGCAGAAAGGTCACAACTAGCCTGCCCCACATTTGAAACATCTCTATGTAAGTTTTGGCCTCCAAGTTGTCACTTGCCCCCCATGCGTTACAATGGCACAAACATTGTGACAAACCTATCCAAAACCTCAGGAAACAGATTAAAGCCTCACTGAGAAATATCTTCCTGTGGGGCCACTGGAAGTGTAACACTCTACTTGATGATTAGATCAAACATTATATGATAGAAACATATATTAGACCCCAGTTAGCCCAGAATTGCTGATTTCTTCAGGTACACAACTTCTCAATTGTATTATGAAAGTCTTTCATCTCAAGTGCACAAGAGAAGCAGAATGAGAACAAATCCCAGATGAGAATCTGCTGTCCTAACCCTAAAGTGATGAACCCTTGGCAGAGAACCACACATAGAATTTGCACATAATCTGGCAGCAAAGAAAACATTGCTTTGACACAATAAAGCCCATATTAAATTAGGAACAGCACAAGAAGAGATGGATACAAAAAGGTTGCATAATAGAGAACCATTAAAACAAGCTGTTAATATTTTGGAAAAGTGATTGGCAATCTGCCTGCAACTACTGATCCGTAAGACAATTAATTTTTAGTGAAACTACTTGAAGTGATTGTTGTTGAATCTTCTCTCCCAGAGGAAGGACGCACCCCCTCCTCCCAGCTCCACTCCCCAAAACTCAATTTTCTGAAACATACAGGAAGATTAGTGCATAGAGGAGAGAACATCTGTTTCTTTTCATCACTAAACTAAAGTTGGTTTCCTCTGTACAGAAGATTGCAGCCTTTAAGATCTTGAGACTGTGAGTATTTGTTATTTAAGTACAGGCAGACAAGAATCTAACAGGGTATTAATTCCTTCTAAAATAACGAGTGAAGTTGCATCATCAATCAGTTGTCTTGCTTTATTCCTTTGCACTTCAATGTAATTCTTTGGCTCTTTTCCACAGAAATATTGTTTCACCAGTCACTTGCCACCTTGCATTTTGATTAATTGGCAACCATAAGAGTTTAAGTCCACAGACATTTCTTTGCTGAATTACATTCTGATTTTTGGTCTTTTTTTCCGACTTGCTAAAGTTACCTCGAATTTCAATGTGGCTTCCCAAACTGCTTGCCTCTCTTCTGCTGATTCTGCTTCATTAGATTAAGGTGACTCATAACTTCAACAACTTCAATTCATGGCTTGTGAATTCAACAAAGGCAAATGTAGGATCCTGGACCAAGGGAAGAATAGCCTGTACTGGTACAGGTTTGGGGGTGTCCTGCTGGAAAGTTGGGTCTGCAGAGAGGGAGTTCTGGTGGACAAAAAGTTGACCATGAGCCAGCAATGTGCCCTTGTAGACAAAAAGGCCAATGATCTCCTATCAATGCTTATAAATATCTAAAGAGTGGGTGTCAAGAGGATGGGGCCAGACTCTTTTCAGTGGTGCCTGGTGACAGGACAAGGGGCAATGGGCACAAACAAACACAGGAAGTTCCATCTCAAAATGAGGAGGAACTTCTTTGAGGATGGCAGAGCACTGGAATAGGCTCCCCAGAGGGGTTGTGGAGTCTCCTTCTCTGGAGATACTCAAAACCCTCCTGGATATGTTCCTGTCTGGCCTGTTTTAGGTAAACCTGCTTCTAGCAGGTGGGCTGGACTAGATGATCTCTGAAGTTCCATTCTAACCCCTAACATTTTGTGATTCTGTGACTTTCACCCTAGCTTTATTCCAGAATATTTCCTATAATGTTGTTCTCTGACTATAGGGCCTCTTCCTAATTATTTTTCATATTCTGTACCCAGGCAGATTTCCTTTCAGTGACACCCACTGACTACATGGATTCCTCCACAGATTAGAAGACAACATTCCCCATACTCTTCTTTTTGTCTGACTTTCTCATTTTATCCTCACAACTTGTACCCCTACTTATCAGCCTCATGTCCCTTTTAAGTTCTGTATTCCCTCCCATCACATTTGAGGTTAATGTTTTGATTAGTTGTCTTCCAGGATGATATAGTACCTTCCCTCTCCAGCCCATGGATGTCCTTGTGGTGGGAATTTCACCCTCACAGAAGAAATCAAATAAAAGAGCAGGCGTGTGGCCTTTGCCAAGAGTCATCTTGGCAGAGACCATCTGGGGGGCCCTGCCGTCCCACAGAACTTAAATTGGCACCTTTCATCAGCTTGTAATTTTACTTGAAAGAGAAAAAATACCCCACAGATCTGTTGAGAGAAGTTTCCCAAGTGAAACTTAAGACTCTGAAGGCAAGGAAAGAGGGTTCTGTTTTAAAATATAAACTGCTATAAACTATAGTACTATAAACTGCTCCTCTGGAATTGAGATAAATTTAGTATGGATTCATCACCGAGAAGTAACTTCTCCTGGTATGTGAGCTGTCTGTGAGCTTTTGAAGCTGTCTTCACTGGACTCTATAGAGGACTAAACAGAATGGCATGTATCTCCCTGTATACGTGCTCTTGCATGGGAAAATCCAATTTAATACCCGGAATTTCAACTCTCTACGTTCTGTTCTTAGCCAGGCAGCTGCTTTTAGAAAAATCTTTTATCTTCCAGTAAGACAAGGAGCAAACAGCATTGACTGCAAGTGATCAGAACCAAAGTTTCGACTGCAAACACTGAATGCTTTGAGCTGTTTCAAGCATCTGAATTCTGGTTAATAGTGTTAATAGAGCAAGGGACAAGAAAGAAAGGAAAATAGCAGAAATTAGAAGGCTGATTAGGGATTTAAACATACCTCTTTTTGTCTCAGAGTCTTCTCAAAGACATTTCATGGCTTTCAAGTTTAGAGAACACCTCACATGACAAAACACATCTACTTTGTCAGATCGCCTCAATGAGTCAAGAACCTTACATTAGTAATATTAGTTTTTCAATTTTCAGGGCTCTGCTGGCTGTCAAAATAATGCACATTTCCTGGTGCATGAAGCAAATCACTGGAGAGAAAAGGGAAAGAGCCACTGGGGTCACTGATCCTGCAGCTAATGTAAGGGCAGATTTTTGCTTTGTCAGGTCAGGTTTTCTTCACATCAGTTCAACCTCTCTGGCCTAGAATCTTCTCCCATTCACCTGATGTGAACTAGAATATTTTATCTAAAGACCAGCACTTAAACTTCTCTAAGTGTGACAAATAAAGGGAAAAGAGAAGTTTTTCCACTGTGTATATTTATTTGCACTTATACAGACTGAGCACAACTTTGTAGCATTCGCACTCATTTTGTATTTGGATACCATCAGGTAAGTGTTAGGGTAGAGAAAAAGGTAAATTTAATCCCAAGTGAAAAAATTATTGTTCTGAGGCCACCTTGACTGTAATCATTCAATCTAAGATTCAAGCAATATAGATTATTTTCTTAGATTATTATTATGTGTGAAATATGTGTAAACAAAGATCAATCCATAGAGATAGGGAAACTTTATGGGACACAGTAATATGACAATGTACATAATCAGTGATTACATAGATTAAAAAAAAGAAGCAAAAATAAATAACTACCATCAAAAGGGAAAAAAGTAAATTACATAATAAATGAAATACATAATTATAAATAATAAAAAATAAAACATAAATTGTAAATAATAAAACAAATAATAATAATAATAAATAATGAATAATAATAATAAATGAAATTTATTATGTAATTAAAATAAGCTGGGGCAGAAAATGTTACCTAATTGACCAAAACTCAAAGACTATTTTGTTGCAAAGGCTGGAATTTTTGCAGGTGAGAGTGTCTGCATAAACAGTGTTCACTGCCAGAACACTGTCCTGGTGCCAGACTGACTGTTCTTATCTTAATCTATATAAGGGAATGAGATGCAATCACACCATTTTATCTTAATCTATGCATAGTAAAGGCATTTCTGTTACTTATTTTGTGATCAGATCAAGATAATTCTTCTGACTTGTTAGAGCTCAAAATTCCCAGAGCAGACATCAGAAATATGAGACTACTCTCTTCATAGATTATTCTTCATATTTCCACATCACTCTTCTAGATCAGCATATTCAGTGCAGGATCTGTTTTTCTATGGTTTCCAATGAATTGTTGGAGGTGCTTAGAGACTACAAGGACAGAGGAAAGCCTACAAAGAGGCTGATGGGGATCCTGGATGCAAGCCACATTAAGATGACCACACACATCAGACCAGATCATCCTCCACAGTAGAATAAATACAGACCCTATTTACTCTTAGTTTTTGTCTTGATCATCCCTGTATTTTTCTCGGCTTTTAATTTCCTGCCAAATGGAAGATGTCTAATGCAATTTTGTGCCAAAAAAAAAGGACCTAGTGGAAAAAATTATAACAAGGGTCTGCTGGACAACATGGTTTAAGTGAATGGAGATGTTTCATCCTATATAACAATAAAGTTTTGTTTCACTTTCTTATCCCATTTCTATGACACTTAATACAAATATGATTACTTAAGTGTAACCATAATTTCCTACACATTCTGCTCATGGCACTCATTTTAGTTATGAAAAAAATTCCTGGCTTATATAGCTTGAGCTTTCAAAATTTTCAGTTTGAGGTTTCAAGTTTTTCAGTTCCTTCTATTAAGTATTTTTACTTCTGTTGTAAATTTAGGAGAAAATATAAGGGGGAAAAAAAACCCAAATGTGAGATGTAAGAATTCCCCAAGTGATACAAAAAATGACTTGTTATGAATGACTTTCATGCATCAATCCACATCAGCAGAAAGCCAAAAGACTTTCTGAAACAGTTTGTGTTTGTCACAGGCACTGTGGGATGCCTCATGGTCAGTCTTCATGCTATTCTAGAGTCTTAAAAAGTGGATACATGGGTAAAGTGGCCCTGGAGTGAAGCTGCTTTTTGCAATTTCTTTCAGGAAAACATCATGAAAACTGCTCTCAATAACATGGCTACTTGAGACAATAGATTTATGGAAACTTCCTGTACATCCTACAGCTTTTTCACTTGAGATACTATCAGCAGAATCCAGTTCAGAGATACTAATATCATTTGTACTCAGGCATTTTACTGAAAGGAAAAAGCAGATGAAATCAATCCACCCTATGAAAGAAAGATAACACCGTGTCAACATCAGCCTTTTAATTCACCGAGTTCATTAGCTGCCACTTTTTTTCTAACACGGTCTATTGCGTTAAATCGCCGCATTGTGCATCGAGCTCTGCCTTAGCTCTTGACAGACTTCTTATTTCAAAAGCCAGGAGGCTACTGTTGCAGATGTCAGATTACAAAACAGCGTGCACTCGGTAGCT
>BJBW01008650.1:0-45568 GCA_004320125.1 Scolopax mira
CCTCGCAGTGAAGTCCTTTCTCCCCGTTTCGTCACAGTTCTCAAAGTCAAATTTCTCTGTAACAGAAAAATAAGGATAATGTTGGCAGCATTAGTCCTGTCCTTTAACAGTATTTTCCCAAAGGGCACTAGTTATCTCATTCTTCAAAGGAAATAGTTTCTTAACCCCTTTCTTTTATAGACCACTAAACATGTCCTGTCAGGTAATAATCAAACAAGTCAAAAGAAGAAATCACAGCAGCCAGGCCGCATGGCCCATACAAGCCACTTTCAGAGTGGGAATTTATGGAAGAATTTTTTATAAAACCCTCCACTACAGCTGAGTCATGTGAGGCATACCAAGCAAAGAATTCTGGAATATCTCCTTACTGCTTTCCTTGGATTAGCATTGCTTTTCTATACCAACATTTGACTAATTTACTAAGCAAAACAGGAAGAGTTCAAATAAAGTTAAATAATTTTAAACTTCCAGCCAAAACCTATATATTCCATATATAAAATGTGATTTCATGGGCTAATTTTGCTTACACTCTTTGTAGTACCTTACAGATAGCAAGACCAGAACATTGCACTGGTTGTTTTAAGTGCTGTTCAAGCTCTGAATTAAACAGATTTTTGACCCAAAGAGCTTAGACTCTTCTGTGAAAGATATGGTACCCAGGAAATAGATACAAGCTGAAAATGGAGCAATGAGAAACAATCAAATATTGGTCAGAATGGCAAGAGGTCCTCACAGTACCTCAGCTAACTGACACATGGAAAACTGTACATAGATGTCATTTACTACTCCGATTGGGCTTCCCAAAGAGCAGAGTGCAACTAGAGAATCCCTTGAGGTACGTTGAGTTGTATTAACTGGTGAAAGAGCTGTTAGGTCTGGATGACAAATGTGCACGTATCTCATACCCTCAGTGCAGGTCCTGTGTGAGAAGTCAAAGTGCTGTCAACAAAAACTCACTCTTGTCTTCTTAAGTCTTCTTTGGATAAGCACTATTCTCTACACTCCTCACAGAAGTCAAGTACAAGGGCCTACTTGATAGTGTTTTACAGGAAAGATGGTAATGCCTCAGTATCCAAGGAGTCCTAAGACATGTAATAGACAGATCTTGATACTGCTTAACATCAGGCCTGCCCAAGAAGGCAGAAAAGCTTTAGAAGAACCACAAAAAAAAAAGCAACTACTATGTAGGTGAGAAAGATACATCAAATGAACTAATGAGATGGAGACTGAAAGCAAAAGAGGTGCTTTTTTCCCCACCTCCACAAAATATACAGGTAATTTCTGAAATTTCACTGCAGGACATTGCAGATGCAGAGTATCCAGTATACAAATTGTAAAGACCCAAAACTTAAGTCTATCTACAGTGGCCAGAAACCACTAAGCGACTCTGAGGTTTGGACTTAGTTTACCGTCATTTGAAGTTAGCAATTAGCTAGTGTTAGTCTGTTATTGATACTGTGATTCATGGTATCACCAATATTGTCTTGTTGCCATGGCTGGTAATTGCAACCTTAATCTGCTTGGATAGCTTGAAATGGGTAAGTTCTGAAATGCATATGACCTGTTTTAAAGTGGAACAACTTAAAAGGAGATTTATCTTTTACCTAAGAACTCCAAACAATGCTATGCAGAACCATACGTTTTCCTTAGAAATAGTGATAACTGAAAGCACTAAAAAGGCAGATCCTTGTTCAGAGAGCTGCACAGATGACTAACAGCATTCCAGTCTCCCCTCCTATGCATCACTGTGTATTTCCATGTCCAGGCTACAGCTAATAAGAGAAATTTGACAAACACCTTTTATCACAGAAAATAACAGTTTGATGGAGTATTCCTGATCATCACAATTGCTCCACAGCTGAACTGGCTCAAGAAAAAAAGAGGGTCAATATTTCAGAAAGATTTATTTACTGGAGATGTCAAGTTTTTATCTAAAACCCCTGACAGCCTTTCAAGTATTTATACAGGTACAGGTTATAACACATGACATTACCAATGTATTCTGCCCTTTGAAAGAACACTTCTTTATTTTTACAATTTAATATTTACTGCTGAGCTGTCCTTGCTTGTGAAGGACTGTCAGGTTCAAATGTAGAATTAGATGATCCAAGACATCCTGCCCCTGGTGAATATAAATTTTAAAACACTGAAGTTGCCAGAAGAGTAATAAAGATGCCTATTCTGTATTTGCAGATTATGATCTATATTTCACAATGTTGCACAAATTGCAGGATTAGCACACACGCACATAGGCCAGGTCTTTCTGAACCTAAAGACAGGTTTGTCAATCTTCCTATTTATTATGCCAATTCTTGTGTGTCACGGCATTAATTTATCTTTAAATGTTAAGTAGCAATAATCAATACAGATTGTATTGCAAATTATACCTAGTTACAAAATTCCCTGATTGTTCTTCAGTGGAGTTTTTCACAGGCAGCGAAAGTTCTTAGAATAATAATGCTCTGTCAATGAAAGTGTTGAAGGAAAGAACAGCTATGCAATATGGATTAAGTGACATAGTGAAATAAAGAATTTCAGTTGTACAAAGCTCTCAACACTCTGGTAACACCTTCTGGGAAAATTTTCTGCATATTTAAGTAAATACACCAAGTGCAAGACAGCAGAGCACTCCCTACTTTATCTTCATATTCACTGAAAGATTCACATCAGTTACTGCCCTGTAAATTTATGTTGGAAACTGGTGTTACCTTGGTGCAGACAGATGAGAAAAAGTCTGAACTGACAGAGCATTGGTCTCATCAGAAAACTGCTCTTAACTGAGTCAGCATGAAGAGCACAAGTTTGCTATATGGTCTAATTTTCAAGTGTGCCCAGCACCAGTCTTTTCACTGGAATACCACAATACAGCTTGCTTTATTAATTTCCCATTGTTAACTGAATAGAAGTTTGAAAGAGATGATGAAGGGCTCTCTGCAATGCTATCCTTTTGGTGACTTTTCTCCACAGCATTACATACAGCTCATTTTATTTGGCTCAGGGACAGTAATGATTTACATTTTTATTTTTGCTTGCAGCAGTCAATATTGGTGTGAAACCATACAGCTCGGAACTTCACAAAATGAGACAAGTGTAAAATATCCTGAGCTAAAATGCTTGTAAATGTTTTGATTTTGAAATAACTATATTAATTAATGTAAACAGAGACTGGTAAATAAACTCTTAAAACGTTTCAACAGTGAAAGTCATTAAAGATAGCTGAAGTACTCAGATGTGGAAGCTTATTAAGACATTGTTGCAGTTCATCTGAAGTTCCTTAAGCCTTTAAATTCTTACTTATTACAGAGAATAAGCATGCCATAAACTATTTATGTTTAGGGAAAATATAGTTACATTGCCAATGGCTTCTCACACATAAGTCCATTTCACATTTCAATACGCATCCAGAAGTTTGTAGGAAAAATTGCAAACATTCATTTTATCACAGCTAAAACTGTTTCGCTTGCAAAAATTCAGGGTATTTTGTTTTTTACAGCAGTCTGTACACAAACCTATGAACTTCTATGCTTCCCCCTGTAACAACTGCATATACTATCTTATGTAATTCATACTCTTGCAAAGTATTTACTGACAGGTTTGCATTTTTGCCTTTGAAGCACCACAGCACTGACATAGAAGACTTAAGAAGGACCAACATGGAAGTCAAGATGCACTAGAAAATAACCAAGAAATACATCTCTGTATACCACCAGTGCTTTCAAGGAGATTTGTTTGTAAGTATGGTGAAGGCTGCACCGTCACAGCAGCTGCCTTTCCCGAACATATTGCATTCTTGCTAATCTTTGTCATGGTGTGTTTTATGTGTGGCTTCAACAAGAGCCTCCTCTTACCACTGCCACCTCTGTAACGCAGGCTACTCACTCACTGCAGCATAAGGACTTCATCCAGATTCTGTCAATGTCCATAGGATGGGGCCATCATCAAACATCCCTTTCTCAGCTGTACAAACAGGACTGCTTCACAACAGTTAATTCAAAATCACAGAGAGTCTTCTGGGTTTATGGAGTAAAGACGTGAAAGAAAATATAGCACTAACTACACAAAAAAATAATATAAAAGATCAATAGGCACCTATTTTGCCCCCTTTCCACCTAGCAAGCTTATTTAACAATGCAGTAGTGAAAAATCACTGGTTTCAAAGGAATTATCTCATCTTCAGACTGCCCTAACTGTTTTATTAAACAGTAATAAAAAGAAATGCTATTTGCTCCTTAGAACTGTCACACATACCTAAAACTTTCTTTGAAAATAAAAAAAAATCAATTTATAAAATAATCCACGTAAAAATATACTAATCAATATACACATGGGACCGCTTACAGAAAATCAATTTAAACTGCAACACAACAGATGGTCTTTTTGCTATGAATTACTATAATCACTACTGTAAATGGTAGAAATAGGGCTGAGTTAGAAAACTAAGATCCAGCCTTAGAACTGAACTTTGACATAACTGGAAGAGATTTAAGTCAGGATGTTGTAGCTACAGTATGCCTGAAGAAAATACTGTATGTATTTGCCAACCAATGATAACAGCATTAAGACAGCAAAGAAAATCCACCAGAGAACTCAAACTTTCTTGCAACTTTTCCATTACTGCTTATATTTGACTTGGAGTAGGAAGAACAGGTGAGGACAGTGGTACCTAAGCATGCTAATAGCATCCGTCTGTTCTCCAAAGACCATCCTAGTAGCAAAGAATTGATATGGTGCCAGTCCGTATGAAGAGAACAGCCAAGGAAGAGCAAGTATGATCTGGGGAATCTCGTGTGGCCTGTTCAATCCTTGCTCACAGAACAGTCCTGGGGCCTGGAGCAGTCAGACTACATCAGTGTAGCTCTGGGGCTACTTTTATGCTCACCAGGGAGCAAAGCAGAAATCAGGTGGTGTCAGAACTGGCAGGAGACCAAAGAGAGAAACCCCTGCTTACTGCAAATGCACTTGACCTGCATTTGCTGCAGGATGGGACGCAGGCTTTCAAGTACAGCCCTCAGCAACAGCACAGAAGCAATCTTGCTACAAGTGGAATCCTGATACCCATATGAGGATTAACAAACCTAAGCAAAATTCAACAGTCTGTAATTAAGAACTGTAATAGCAGTTTCAGAAACACCCACAGCAATAAGATGATTGGCCAATGCTCTATGCCAGCCCTGCATATTTAAAATACAACTAAGGAAGAGGCATATAAGTAAGTATGATACTGTGTTCAGATATTGGTGGTTGTTTTCTTGCTACTACAGTTTTAAAGAGCTTGGGGTAAATACAGCTGACAGACAATGCTGCTTGAAGTGAAAAGATTTTAGTAATTCATACTTCAGACACCACACATGCATTACTAAGCTTCCTAACTTGTGATTCACTAATGGAAATTGCATAGTGGGAGGGGTTGGGGTTGTTGTTTTGGTGGGCTTTTTTTCTAAATACTGACCACTTGTCCTTTAATGGGACAGTCCAAGTAACACAGAAAAGTAACAAAGTATGAAGACCATCCAGTTTGTCCTTACAACATTCCAACTACTTCTCCGCTGTTAGTCATTAAAGATACCCCAAAAGTCTGTGAAAGAGCTGGGCAGGCTTTCTACTGAAACATTTGAAAGGAAAACACCTAGGCTGTTTATAGAACTTGTTGGAAACTGGGGGAAGAAGCACACAATCCCCTGTGCTAAAAATAATGAAAACACATGCGGAAGGGTTAGCAGAAGAAACAGCATTCCCATTTTCAGTGTTTACCATTTGAGCCCTGTTCTGTTGTATTGATTTTATGTTGCAACAATTTAAAACAAATAGCCTAAGAGGCAATGGTTGCAAAATAATGGTCATCCTGGAATAGACTTGCAGCGTGGAACTGAATGCCAAATTATTGACCAGATCTCAACTGTGAGGTGATGTAGATGCACTGAGAAGAAAGGGACTAGGCCTCCTGCACTAGAAGACAGGTATCCTCCACCAACTGGAAAACCACAGGCAAGATATTATTAGAAACTTTTAAGACAAATAGTATGGAAACTCCACTAGTAGTTGTTACATTCTCCAGGGCATTCAGATACACGTGCCATATAGAACCATATAATAGTGTGGGCTGGAAGGGACGTTTTAAAGGTCATCTAGTCCCTGTACTGGTACCAGGGTTGCCTCAACCCAGGTGCAGGACCTTATGCTTTGCCTGGTTTTAAATAATTTTTGTCTAAATCAATCCTATCAAGTCTCTCACATTGACAGAAATTCAGCTTGAGGTTTCTAGTGAATTTTTTCCCCAGCAGCAGGGCTGGTTTAAGACTTAAGTGTTGATTGACCTACCATAAATTTTTGTTTCCATTTCAAGAGGGAAAATAACCTAAGACACAGGTGCATTAAGTGTGGATGCACTGTTTCTCAAAGAGCAGTCAAAATAATTCCTATCTAGCTGTCACGGCCTTGACAGATGAAGATCACCAAGCAGATCACCAGCCTGGTGAGGCTGAGCATCTCTGGACATGTCAGTGTTAACTATCCTGCTGAACTCTTTCTTAACTACTCAGCACATCTCTTCCTAATGCTTCTAATGTTCATT
This sequence comes from Scolopax mira, assembly GCA_004320125.1. NCBI lineage: Eukaryota > Metazoa > Chordata > Aves > Charadriiformes > Scolopacidae > Scolopax > Scolopax mira. Next base: position 6,572 of record BJBW01008650.1, read on the forward strand.
TCATTAAGGTAAAAGTAATTATAGATTTGCATGCTTTTCTCTTTACCTTTATTCACAATTCTAACAGCTAATATGAGGTGCCAAACCACCACTAATTGAAAATTGATTTTAGATTCAATTAAATGGTGAGCCCAGGAGACACATGCAGAAGTCTCATCAGCTGACTTGCTCCCCTGTGAGCATCCACATTGAATTTCACTGACATAATCAGTATCTATAACAGGGGCAGTGGCAGTTATAAATGATCTCTAAAGAATATACATAACTCAAACTTCAGCATTTAATTGCTAAGGAACAAGAGACACACAATCTCAGGTTTTACTTAACATTGCAATAGCAACAATTTGTGATGGTCAAGCAGTGTTAGATCTGGAAGGTCAGCCCAAATTCACACTGGCTGCTGCTTTAACAGACTTGCTGTTCAAGTGTCCTTGCCTTTTTCTTTTTCCCCCTTCTTTTGGCAACTTAGAAAAATGATGCTTGCTTGACATTTGTTTCAGCAGTAAGTTTCAGAAAACCTTGTATTAAAAGCACATGTTTTTCTATTAAGTTTTGTTTCACGTTTCTGTAGTCTGTCTTATGATCCAGACCAGCAGTTCCTCATCCTTTCTTTCTCCTAATGGTGCTGTAAAAATCAGCCCAAAACATGAAGGATTCCATCACAGAAATAACTACAAAAGATACAGCTATGAGTGAATACACTTTTGAAGTACTTAGAATTACAGTGTTTGCATAAGGCTTGTTAATCTGTACAGACTCACCGGACCTACTTGGGCTCTCACCAGTTCGACTAAGTCTAGTCTGCTTCTCTATGGATATAATCCATAGAATGGACCAAGGCTGACATGTCTTGCTTTTCTCTCTAAAAATTGCTGGCCCAAAAAGCCTCATGGCACCTGGGCAAGGCCATTCAAGGCAATTTACTCTGTCCACAGACTTGTGCAAAGTACACTCTATGATGAACATTCCAGCAGGGAAAAAGTTGATTAAGTCAGAATCATATACAAAGGGTAAGCGGTTTAGTGAGCGCATTGGAGAAAAAGCTGCTGGAATAGAGTAGAATGCAGTAGAATGGAGATATAAAATTAATAGTATGCAATACCATTCAAAGTAGAAGAGGAAAACTGTGATTAATTCTTTGGTGGTATAAATCAGCCTTGGTTTATGGTGATCCATACATTTCCACATTTTTAAGATTGTAAAAAGTTTTGGCCCTAGAAGCCTAAGACCCTTCCTCTGAAGGTGGTTTCTCACCAAACACTAACCTGTTATTTGTATAAGGAAGAACAGTTTTAGTGGGGTTGTGCAATGCCATTGTATATTCTCTTTGATAAAGCTGCCTGTAACTCTATGTGCCTTAATTGCATATTGTCATATCAGTAGCACTGAGTGAGTAGCTCTATTGTGAAGAAATTAATGTGGCCTATAGCTCAAGGCAAATCATTGAAAATGCTATAGCATTCTTTCTTCATTAACACGGGGAACACAATGCAAGGCACTCTTTAGACACAGCAGTGAAGCCACTTTGCTCCCAAAATGATATGAAGATAAGTATTCTCATGAAGAATAGAAAATACTTGGAGACTAACTACAGAAATGTGTAATCATCTTTTAATACTGGAATTAAACATACTGTCTTACTGCTCTGTCTCAATGCTAGCATCTTGTCATTTATAAATTAAAGCACCGTAAAGAAGCAAAAGGCTCATTACTAGATGAACCCAGGAGTCTTGCATTTGATTCTAGGTAGTAATTACATTAGCCAATTCGAGACAGCATCCATAGTCAATGAAAGCCACAGGGAAATTTTGGGGACCTACATTAGAGGACAGATCAGACCAGAACGCTACGGGAATTTCATTTTCTGAAATCTGAAGACAAACTTGACTTAACTTCAGCACTTGAGTTAATCCCATCCTGAAGCAGATTTCTTCTTTGTACTCATATTTAAATTACTAGAGACATTTTCAAACATTTAAAAAAAAGAAAATAATAAAAAGAAGATTGACCTCCTTAGAAAATCACAACCTAAATCTCTGCTTTTCTCTGTCTTCTGGTTTTTGGTTAAATCCCCTTTACTCACACTTTTTCTCGTGTGTCAGCAACGATATTACATGGAATCTAAGTCTATATGCCATTATACATTTGCACAGTACCTAATGCAACAGGCGGAAAGAGCTTAAGGCCTCCCAGCACTATTACAAAATCAAAGTTGTAGGCACAGGAAAACTGATCAGATATGCACACGAGAATTGAACCAGAATAACTAAGACACATTGAAAAAATGACAGACAACAAGCAAAACATATAAAAACAAACCATTAAGGATGTACACAATCCCTACACACAATACGAAGTCTGCATTTGATGAATCGATTATGCCTTTTTCTTACTGAAAACACAGATCGTATTCCAGAACAGCAAACAAACTTTGTCCTCTCTCACAACGCTAGCACCAGTAGATTGCTATTTATTCTCTTCTAATGGAAGAAATAGCATACAGACATTCATACAGCCCTAACCTGATTGATCTATATTCAAATAAAATACAATTCACATTTCATTTCCAAATTCACATTTTCCAGGGCAAGTGTGCATTAATAACCGGTGTGTTCTCTTCAGCTGTGTATCCTTATTAGCAGGATCAATAACAATAAAAAGGACTGGCTACAGTTTCTTAAGTAGTTTGCAATTTTAAGCTGGATAACTCACTAAGCAGACAGGTTTCACATTTGTGTCCAGTCTTGGATGTTGCTGCTTTAAAAAACACATGCAACAGAAATCAATGACTGTTTGTTCAGTAACAGGGTAAATGAGAGAAGAACACGTTTACAAACAGCAGGTGAGGCATTCAACTTGAAAAGCAATCAGATTGTCTGCTGCCTGCCTTCAAGGAGAGTGCTCATAACCACCTCGCTGATGCAGGAAGGAAGATAAAATTTTTATTTTCTTTTAAACATATTACCCAGCCCAAAGCCCCTAATCTCAACATTTAGAGTCACTGAGTAATGCTGTCCCTGGTGAACAGTACCATTAATTTTACCTGAGAATTTATTTGTAACATTTATTTATGAATTAATGGACTACACTGATACCCAATCTTGAATGCCGTTCCATGCAAATGGACAAGAACAAATAACCCTATTGTCTTAAACTGGTCTCCCTACAAGAGCCACATGCTCAGTTTCCAAAGCTGAATCCAAGATTTTGCATTTAAAGCTCATTTTTGTTTTTCTAATAAAGCACAAAACAAAATAACAAGTGAGAGTTCAAAAAACCCCAAACTTAAAAAGAAGCTGATATTACAGCTGAATGAACTTGAACGCTAGATTGCCAACAAGCCGTTCTAGGTGTGAAGGCTTGGCAATTCTGTCTGTAAGCACAATTAGAATCCTCATGTTTGGTACAACAGTAATTTTAGGAAAAAATATCTCATGTAAAAATCTTTTCCATAAGGGCTTTTAGACTTTGAAAGTTTTTCTAAATTCCACTCAAAAAGGTCTGACACTGATGAAACATCGCTTTTTATAGACTTTGATACCTCCAGATTGTGCTTCAAACCACCTCTTCTCTCTAGACTTTCTCTCCTATAACTCTCTCCTTCCATTAAGTCCAGAATCAGACAGTCAGGCCAAACATCGCACTACAACCTGTATTTTACACCCCACTGTAGTCATACACTGAAACAAATTGTGGCACTCTTCCTAGTTTTAGTGACACAGGGAATCATTCATGAAGACTTTATTTCTCTGAAGACTTAGGAACTTACTTCATGTTATGAAGGATGACTCTTATCCTGCATTATTGCATTTAATCAGAAATTATTAATGGCTTTGTGAATATGGAACAATTCCAACACATGGTCTCAACTACTCAAAGACTTGGAGCTGGTCCATGAATCAGTTCATAATGCAGACTGCAAACTTACTGCTCTAAGGCTTTTCTTCTCATTTGATGCCTCCTTCAGTGTTAAGATTACTTTTGATATCTTGCTACTATCACAATAAGAAACCACAATGCATCACATTGCTGCTCTGTGCCTAAGGGAAACTTAGGCTGGTGAGGTTTTTATAAAATACACTCTCTCAAATATCTCCCAAATTAAATCATTAAAAAGGAACAGCAACAATTTTCAGCATTCATTTTAAGGTGGTAGTTTAATTCTATTATGAAGTATAATTCACTTATAGCACAAAACAAGTGAAAAAATATGTATTACCACAGTTCAAAGATGTGATGTGAAAAAACACCACCCCAGAGTAGAATGCACTGAACAAATGTAGGTCTCTGGCAGCACAGGAGAACAACACACAGAAGAACCACAACAGAACCCATAAAATGGTAGAAAAGGTTTTAAGATTGCACTGATACTTATGTATCTGCCATCAGTGACTGATTATTTCATGACAGATCATATTTGAATGATAATGGACAAATAACCTCACATAAAAGAAAACAAGAGTCAAAAATTAACAGGATCACACAGAGTAAGTCTAAGGTACACCCCCCGGTCCTGTGAACAAGGTTTACTCTTCCCCCATGTCAGGAGGAGAAATGGCCACATTGGTGTGTCAAACCAGTAGGATGCCCCCAGAAAGTCCTATGTTCTAAGTGTGAAGTCAAAGACTAAACAGGGGAAACAGCTTTCCAGTTTGCCAACCATATTCGTTTGTTTCTTTTGCCTGACAAGTAAACCTGGGTGGTTTTTTTAGGAACACCACTCACCAATACCTATTTTCTTTTCTATGATGATTCATTCTATAAACGCACAAGACACAACTACAAAAGAGATGAAAAATACAGAACTGGATTCACCTCTGTTCCCCTCAAGAACACTGTGATAAGGACAACTTTAGAGATTAGGCAGGCTAAAGTAAATTTGAGACCAAGAATCAACTGTGACAAGAAAGATAATGAAAATTATTTAAATGTACACAAAGCCTTTAAGCCCCTTCTATGACCTACATGCAAAACAGGCTGATGAGACTTTGCGTGTTACACACAGCAATCCAGCCACCTTTACACTGGTAGGCAGCAATCTGCCAGAAATTAATAATGTTAAAATGTGACCTATTTTAGATGAAGCATTCACTCTGCTCTCAAATTGTGGTATTGAAGGAACTCAGTAGGTGGAGTGATGCTGGAGTTTGGCTGATGCTAACACCACTAAGATTTACACCTATAAAACCCATGAAAAGATGATCCTACAAAATGAAAGACTGGGGTGTGGTGTGAGAAGTCAGAAAAACCCATCATTAATACTGTAGATAGTAAAGGAATGAAAGTGGGAGAAGAATGCATTCATTCATTTGCTTTTCCATGTCAAGGTATTCAGATTAAACTCATGGTTACTATCTGTCTTCTCTGTTTTACTTCAGAATCAAAGTTTGGCAAGAGGACTTGGTCAAGATCAAAAATCTAATTAAACAAATTGGAGAGTGCACATACTGTTAAGGTGGGGAGAAATCAACAGAATAATCAACGCTACAACTCAAAAAGCAACTGTGGGTTTGTTACTACAAATTCAAACAATTGTTATTACTGAGAGGGACCTACCTATAATCATTTTTAGAACTTCAACCTTTTAGGAATGGTAGGCTCTATTTCACAGTTCCACCATGTTACATTTGCTGCAAAAGTAATTATATGAAAATATCCAGATGATTTTATATCCCAATGAACAGCAGTACTGTTTGTCATGAAGAGTAATCAGTCTCAAAAAAATCACACCTATTTAGTTCCAACTTCATTAACCTTGCATCCATTACTTGCTACATAGATAGAATATGGATGCCAATTCTTTTCCTTGCATGCAGAAAAGTCATCCGGATGCATGTTTCTGAACAGATCTGACAAGGTGCAGTATGGCATCTATTCAAAAACACTTACCAGTAGAGACACAAGAAGGTGAAAACAGTGAAAAGCTGAAAGTAAGAGAACATATAAAGGCAGAAGAAGAGGGATCATTGATTGATACAGGCTGGGCTCAGGTAAGGCTGACTGCTGAAGGGGATAAAGCAGGCAGAGTGAAGAAGCCAGCACAGAGAATTCTCTGCACTGTAGCAAAACAGAATAGCAAGTCAACTGCAGAAAGCCTTTGCGACACTTCCACTCCCTCCTGTTCTCCCTGACTCCATCAGCAAACAGAGACCTGCTTCTCTGAAAACCAGCTGGAGGTGGTGATAAATAAGTATATTGCCATGGCAGAATTAATGGTCTCCTGGCACGAGAAAACAGAAGAGGAAAGTGAACTTAAAAGGAAAAGAAGTGAGCTTTCTGACAAAGCAGAGCTGTACAACACAGAAGGGTATATAGCTCTTTCCAAAAAGCAGGAAATGTTAGGAATTCATGGCATTATCACAGTAACAAGGACGATGAGTGCACTTAGTTCTGCAGGTAATGAAAGCTGCCTGGCATTTATTATTTCCTGATGACACACATTAAGAAATATGATACAATACCATGTAATATGGGAAGGTAATTTAAGCCCATGATCCTTAAGGAAACAAGGCTGTCAGGATCAGTGTCTGCCACTCCTCTGCAATGGCTTTTGAACCTGGCCAACCATAATTACAAGTGACAAAACAGCAGAGGTCTTGGGTATTATATTCCTAACAGCTTCATGAAAAACAGTAGCTGGAGATAGATAAAGCAGGCTCTAAAAGAAAGGGAGGAACATTTCACCTCCTCATGCCTTAGTAGTGTATGCCTGACCAGCCTCTATGTTTTAAAACTGATCTGGGTACAGGAAACGTGGGAAGTAAGTCAAGAGAAAAACAAGCTTTATTAGCTCTACTGTTCAGGGACCAGCTCCTAAGTATCAAAGACTTCTGATAACACACATGCAACACATGGCAGTGCTTATTCTCATTGACAAAAGAACACTGAACAATTTAAAAATAAAATCACAAGCAAGCAGAGGGTAGAATTTAAAAACTTGTGATGTTCTCCAAATTATTGTTGGAGGCATACAAAAATAAGCAGTTTAAGGGACACGGTCTTCCGTGTGATTATTTGGATGGGTAACAGGCAGGGCTATGGGTTTAACAAGCAGGTTAATACAAGGAGTTATCCTCTACCAGCAGAAGATAAGTCTTTGTGAAATTATTCGTATCAGAAATTGTTTTATTTTTAAGGAGAGTACCACAGCTGTCAAAAGCGTCATTCTGTTTCCTCATACAGAGGACCTACTGTTTTATACTGTTAATGAAGTCTCTAACTGACCTCCATCTCCCTAAATTAACATCCTTGTACAGCTCAGATTCATGGAAGACATTAAGGGCAATCAGTCACTTAACTGTGAGCACATGAAATGGAAAACTCAGTAGACAGAGAAATTTTTTTAGAATTTCAATAAACTAAGCAAAAAGTTAGAGTACTTAAATGCCCTTCAGTACTAAAACTATTTTACTGAAAACAAAATAACATTTGGCAAATTACTCTAGTCCTTCAATGGATGCCTCTGATAATTGCCCAGTGGTCCCTTTGTGGCACAGAAAGCTGTGTACACAGCAGAGTATGCCAATTTGTAATAAGCTCATTTCTATAAAAATAGAACAATTTCCCAATTTTCAAGAAGGAAATGTACTATCAGAAATATGGTTTAAAAGGATACAATACCTGATACTAAGAAAGCTGCATGCCCTAACATACTTACTTGCCAGAGTAGTGCTTTCATACCTATGATGCAAAATCCAATTCCAGCCCATACCTACCTTTTTGTGGAAATAATGTACTCTGATAATTTAATTAGACCATCTTGGCACCATTCATTTCCCACAGTAATTTGTAGATGAAGAGTATGTCAACATGGGCTCACCTGGGGCACCATTGAGAGAAAACTCAATTTTAAAATATTCTTAATCTTGCAAGACAACTTTTTACTAGTGCCTAGTGAGGGTTTCACAATGATGATTTTTCCCCCTTGCACAATTTACTCAGCTGAGATAAGACAAACTGCTTTGAGTGAATTCATGAAGTAGTTATACTAGAATGCTATCCTTTAGTTATCTGTTGCTCATGCTTTCCAAACAATCTAGCACTACGTTAATACCAAAGGCTGGTTTTAATATAATCTTTATTAAGAATTTGCCATTTAACTATGTTTCAAATCCAGCCTGCTACTTGAAATGTAAAAAAATAATTTGGTCGTTGTCACATTCAAGTACGATATTGACAGTACTCTTTATAACTTGTAAGGACGCACTCCCACAGGTCTGGGGGTATGAAGACATTGGCTCCAGTTCCACAGTTAGACCTTTGCATACCAATTTTAATTTTCCTTTCATGTATATATGGAGCGTGCATGACTTTTGTAAGGGATGTTGTAAGAAACAGGGAGAGCAAGTCTTGACAAACATTATGCAGGAAGCCTGAGCTATAATTGGGGTCTTTACAGTTGCTAGCTATTAAGATAATGTCTGCATTGCCCTTTTACATCAAGCTACAGGTATAGCTTCAGTGTCTCTGTATATTTATTCCCACATATTAGAAACAACAGGTAAATGAAAAAAGAGCAAAGCTAACCAAAAGCAGGCAAGAAACAGACACGAGTGCATTTTTTGAGCTGCAAAGTCCAATGCCCCAGTTGGACAGATTGACCTGTATACCACTGACAGGACAGCAAACATTGACTGTTCTTCTTACATACAGATATAAGCAGGATCTTTTATGTTAGACAAATGAGAGTCAAGCATATATGCTGGTCCTTAATTGTGAACAATCCACCTGCAGTGTCTGCTCACCATAGTCTAAAAAATTCCAAGAGCTGCAGTCTTAGGTAAAAACACTGGTGATATGAACACGACTGGCCTTCCTGGGCAGCCTTTCACTGCTCACGCTGCCTCCCACTGTGGGCCTCACAGAAGCTCCTGAATCAAGCCATGACTGTCAAAATAAAAGAGCTGGTACCAACACAAATCAGTATTCCACCTGCTCACCACACTCAGGGTTCCCTGCTCTGCAGGTTAATTGCACTGAATAATGTTATCTAATAAAAAAACAGAAGTGAGATTTCCCAAACCATTTAAGGTATTTAACTGTTGGTAATTCCAATTTAAATTAATGGGAACTGTACATCTTAATCCTCTTGAGATCACTTTGAGAATCTCAGAACAAATCAATGAAATCAAAATACTCTTTCTGCAAAATGTGAATAATTTTAGAGGGCCAAACTAGCGAGAAAGTGTTGGTAGCAACTTCTACATTTCTCATGTAGAATAAACTTTCTCTTGTAGGTACTACTAAGCCCTTTCCCAGCAGTGTGCACCCCACTTCAAAGAGGGGAGGTTTGTCACACTCTCTAAAATAAGAACTGAGAAGCCTTCTTTGCCTAAGTATTGCATGTGTCATTTACCTGTTAAAGTAACCCAGCATGGTAGGAGATTAGCTGGATGTCAAGAAACCCTACAGGAAAGAGCTTGCCTGAATAATAATTAATAAAAAAAAAATAGAAAAGAGAATTTTAAAGGAAAACTAATCCTGTCTCCTCATTTTGAGGTCACCATGGAATAAGACAAGGACAAAGCTCACCAAGTAAAAGTCTTAAGAGACAAATAACATTTCTTCCCAGACCCCGAACAAGAGCTAAGCTCAAGAGAAAGCAATTTAGATAATACAGTTTCCTCACATAGGCAGAAAGTTGATGACATTTGTGTCACAGAGTTTCCCACAAAGGCATGAAGATAAAGCTCTGTATGGAATAGCAGTTCTGGGGGACAAAGGAGAGGGAAGATGGGTAGTACTCAGGGGCAGTCCTAGGCTCTGTATAGACAGGCTGTATTTTGGTTTAGGGTTTCCAGCCTAACGTGCATGAGATGGCCCCTTAGAAACCAATTGTAATCAGTGACAAAACAAATTCCTGTGCATTGGTCAGAGGGCAAGGTTCAACACAGTCTGAACTTCAAGCAGCATAAGACCTAGGGTAGCATGAAACCTGGCACATCAGGCAGTCATCATGTTGCCATCACTGGAACTTCTTGCAGGAACAGACATCCACAGAGGTGCTAAACTGAGTGTTTAATACCACATTTTTCCAATTCTTTTGCTAGCTCAGCTTTGCACGTGCCCAAAATTTGACCAAAAGAAGTAGCTTTGACCAACTTCAAGTAGCTTTAAAGAGACAGTGCAGTATTACTCAATGTGCATTAATATAGCTGCACTGTTGTGCAGTGTTCATTAATATATTTTAGATGCTAAAGAAACTCCTTAGGCTGACTTGAAATCCACTTGCAGTGGAGGTTTTAACACATCACAAGATATTGGCCATAAGTTATCAAGGGAACAGCTATAACTGTTTTGCTCTCCCAGAAATGCAAACTGTTACTCCTTCTAAAGAAAGATGAGAAGCAGTGTAGATTAATGATGCAGAGCTAATTAAAGAAAGAGGTAAATAATTGTGGTGATATACCCTGAACCAAAGAGGCAAAAAAAATTGCAGCAGGAAATAAGAAATATGAGGTTTTCATTAATTAAACTACATTTCTAAAAGTAGGTAGAACTATAAAATGCTAAATATGATATTGATACTGAGTATTTTTATTAGGAAAATAAAATACAGTTTAATATAAATTAGATTGAGTTTGTTTTCTGTAGCCAGTACTATTGTACTTAACTGTTATAGCTTACTTTTGGGGGGGGGGGGGAAGAAGTTGCCTGTGACTAACGAGAAGACTTTGTTAATGTCCCAGAGATGGGATATCTGCTGGGAAGAGGCATCTCAGTAGAATGTGTATTCAGGAAAGGGCTCAACCCCTCTCTACTGGAGCATCACTCATATGTTGCCTTAAATTATTTCAGCTATTATTGTGGCTCTGAAACAAGAATTTCCCACACAAATTGGGGGAAGAATTGAAGAGCCTCAAATTTCCCCCACCCCACCCATCCCACACATACAAAACCAGAGGAAAATTAAGGTCTTTGCCACCAAATCCCCTTAGCACACAGTTAAACAGGTTTGGCCAGCCACACCAAAACCAGGAATTTGTCCATCATACACCGGAGCACCCAATAACATAACCCAAGAATGTTAGTCTGTTGGTTAGAAATTTATTCATCTAATATTACACCAATCTTTGCTCTTAACATTACATCAATCCTAATTCAATAGCATTACTATGGTTACAATATTATTATATTTTAGCTTTGCAGGTGTCTTATAAAGATGTCTGGTACCAAAACAATCCCAATATTCATTCTATATATGTTCCAGACAAATAATCTACTTATCATATCTAGTCCATTAACATAAGGCCACGATCTCTATTCCTTAATTAACACAGAACCACAATACAATCTTCTGTGTCAAAAGCAAGCTATTATATATCATCTTTTACACAGTCCAATCCCTAATACTAAAAAGCAAAGCTCCTAATTAGCTGCCCATCTTCTGGAGTTAGTTTCCTTCAGCTCAGATTCCTGTATCTGTAAGAAGCCCGTCTTACTTTCTTACTACCCCCCCCTCCCCCATCAGTAGGGTGACTGACATCAGAAAAATATTGCAACATTATGGAGAAAAAAAACTTAACTGAGCTTTGTCAAAGAGGAAAGTGGAAGATGCACTTTAGAAGTCGTTTAAAAATAATGAATACCTTTCAAACAATACTAACAAGGGTCTATAATGCCAACTGAGCATTAGCATTTATCTTATGGAAAGGCCCCATTTTTACACTGGCTACCCCAGCAATACCAAATAGGGTGCACTTTGCCTTATTTTCTGAGTATGATTTACAAAGCAGCAGTGAGCAATTCACTGAAACACATAGTTTAAATTTGTCAACATGACTAAATCTATGATACTTGGCGTCATGCTTTTTAGGCGTTCCACAAGATTCCTTGCTTTTTAAAAACCCTTCAGTAGTCTTGCCTTTGTATTCCTATTGCTCTTCACTTGACATATTTCTCTGCAATGTTTCATCTCCTTATGACTGTGAATCACAATGTTCATTATCTGATTATTAAGTTAATAAACACTGATTCATTCTCTCTTACTTCATTAAGCTGGTCTATTTTGCTCCTGATTTATTCCACGTCTGCCTGGGAACTCACCTGCATCTTCTGGTCTCAGACTTTTACAAGAGCTCTACAAGGGTACTGTGTCTGAGTTTTGCAGCCTAAACATGTCCCAAATGCATGCTGTATGACAGGACTGTTTTTAAACAGACTAAACTATACATCCTAGTTTGAGCAGAGCGGAGTCTTACAATTCCAGTGAGCTAAATAATATTGAAATAACACAGATTATGATAAAAACATTTAAAAAAATACTTCACAGGGATGTGGAAGAGTCAGAATTCAGCAATTTCTTTGACCTATTTTTACAATCTATTTACAGTGGGTCTGGAAAGCTACTAACTATTGTAACCATTCTGTCCATACAATCCACTACTGTTTGCAATAACCCATGGAAAAATTAATGTAACACAAAAACATAGATAATAATTACTTTATTTCGAAAGTGTAAACTACACTAGAGCAGATTTTTGAAAGCAATAGAAAAGCCATATCTTGAAATACCAGTTTAAAATATTGACTAAAACAAGAAGTAATGAAGCAGAACCTGGGAAAATTCTGCTCTTGCCAGCTGGTCTGTGAACTACAAGCTCTTTCACATTCACTGTCAGCCCTGGGAAAATTACTATTTAAACAGAGGAATCTCACTCTACTTTTTTTCTCTCACTGGAAACATCCATTTTGTCATGGCAATCATATGCAGCGTACTTGCATCGATAAAACTTTTGTTTATCTCCCTGTTCACTAAGAATAAGTACCTCTCCTTGGGACATCTGCTGTCCTGTGTAGAGAGCAAATCCTATCTTGTAGGCAGTGTATATGCACTTACTTGATTTCCCAAAATGCTTAAATTTACTTATTTCAATGAGCCTATTCTCATACTAAATGCTACTGGATGCCTGAAGCCTTGAATGAATGAGTCCTGACTTTGCATTTATGATCTTCTATGAAAATGGGAGGGGGGGAATTCTAGAAGGATGACTCGAAAAAGATTTACCCAAAACTGGGAACTTCAGACCAAAGTATTGGAATGACTACGCAGAGGAAACTGTACATTTATGTCCAAATACTTCCCACATTACAGCAATTTTATCTTCATTTAGGTGGTTTCACTACAGGACTGTATTTTTACTTTCCAAACAGCTGAGCTTATTTGAAGGGTAAATCAACCTGTGTCTGTGACTCAGAAGCCCAATGATTACAACAATCACAGTATGACTAAAAACTCATTATTAGAAATATTTTTGTAGCACACTAAAAATAAGTATTTCTAAGCTAATTTTATTCATGGCATACAGTAGACAGCATTGCCACTTCTGTACTAACAAGAGCCAAACAGTTTATTTGTAATGAATATTTTACTTCAGAAATTACATTGTTCTGCCTTTTAACTGTACCTAAATGGAGCATGATTTTCTGCAATATATTTCTTATTCAAAACAAAATTAATATGTTACATCATTTGGGAAGTTGAAATAAGAGCTATTTATTGATCAAAGGCTTATTTCTCACAGGTCTGCAAAAGATGGAGTTACACTAATTTTACATCTATGTTAGCAAATGCACACATTCAAATTGGTCTACAAATTGCATTACCAAACCAAATGCAGACACAGGTTCATAGTATTCAGATAGTAATCGGCAGGGGAAAAGTCAGATTCTCATCACTTAGAAGAGCAAAGTTAGGTTTTTTGTGTGATTACCTAAATTATCTTGCAATTGCATGGCTAACACAGATTTTCAAGATGTGATAACAATAATATATTTATGTCATAAAATAATTCTTGCAATTAAAAAAAAAAAAACCAGACTATTTTTACATGGTACTTCCGATAACATGGTGACAATCATTCAGGTTGTTAAGCAGTTGTGCAAGTTGCTATTCCCTCCAACAGCATTTCTTAATTGAACAGTGCAGACAGCTTTAAGCTACAGTCAGGAGTATTTTGTTGAAAATCTGATGCCCAAATATCATTCACAAAATCAGTAAGAGAAAAGCAATACTTCAGAATTATTTTATTGACTTACTCCTGGGTTGGCACGGCTGATAAAAAGGACAGAATATAACCCTGATATGACAAGTGCAGTAATCAGATTGAAATGCCCTTCCCCAGGGAAGCTGCTCTGTATTTGATCTGGCATAGCTGATAGCCGAATCAAGGTTTAAAATGGACAATTTTCCAGCAATAAGGAAAGGACTACAAGGCAAACTACTCTATAAAGCAGCAGGCGGAAAAGATGGATAAAAATTGAAACAAGAGCGATAGAAGTCTCACTGCATTACAAGTATCAGTGAAGCAAATTCTTCCAATAAAAAGCTCAAACCAAGGAGTGTTATTTATCAGAGAACATCTGTTTGGCTGATCAATATCTGTGCTAGTGTTGCCTGACATGCATACTTATAGAAAGGAACAGAGTCTGGTTTGACATCAGAAAGATGTCTATTAGTGTGCTCTTAGGAATGAGTAAATATATTCCTCACGTTTACACCAGGTAGAACTCCTAAATTTGTAGTGATTTTTGTACCACTAGGCTTCACTTATCATTTCTTCCCTGAACTTTATCCCAGAAGCCATCCCCAACCTCATATTCCAGTACCCTGGAAGATTTCAGGTAGTGGCTATTGGTGTGAGGGCAATGTCAGTCATACAAAACCAGAATGAAAATTTAACTTCAACAGCATCTCTGACTTTACCCTTGAATTTAAGGCATCCTGGCTGGAAAAGCAGTGAGTGCCAGGTTTAAGTCATAAGAGAATTATGTCAGCACACTGGATGCTTCAGAATCAGATTTCTAGGCACAGAGAAAGAATGCATAATTCTGCAATGTAACCTCTTCATGGCAAGGGATAAAGGTTATACTACAAAAAAAAAGACTTATCACCTGTCAAGTGTTTTCACAGAAGTAGAAATTCCTGTATGCTAGCAGCAGTAATTCTTCAAAAACACCCAAGGAGTAAAAAATTACATAGCCTTACTGGGCAACGTGCTACACATCTCCATTCTCCTAAGTACATACATGGAAGTTCTGCTGTCACAGCTGTGCATACAACTATCATTAGCAACAACAGCACCACACCAGAGCTCAACACATCTGACAGTTCTGGGCAAAGAGCAAACCCAGCTAGAAATAGAACCAGCTTAAATTGGCTTGGGCAACAACCTCTCCTTCCACTCAGTGGAGACTACTGGAATGCAAATGTCTGAGATTAGCATTCTACGTGTTGGCTATATAGCCATTCCTGGCAGTCAAAACTACAAGTTTCTGAACTTGTCATATATTAAGTAGATGTCTTTGTTATGATTATTTTTTACCAGTAATTTAAACGTATAGGTATGAGCCCATCCTCAATGAGGTTTTTATCACCTTTGTAACATAAATAAAAAACCTTAATTTTTGAAAGTTATGTAAATTAACAACTGTCCCTTCTCATGTATAAGTGAAATTATAGTTGCTGTTTACAAGTTACCCAATACAATGCTGTCTCATTGGATAAGCAGTTAAGTATGGACATGGATCATCCTGGACTGAGTAGCTTTTCCACTGGCTTCATTCATTCATAGGGAACTAGAGTGTTCCCTTCTAATCTTCTCTCCCTAAAATTAAAATAACTATGTAGACACTTCATAAGATTGAATACACTGCAGACATTAGAACATGTCAAGGTTTGTATGTTACTGGGTTTTTTAATTTGTATTGGCTTCCAAGTTTCCTTTTTGAACAGCACTCTGCATGCCCAGATACATAACAGCATTTAAGCAACTTTAATGGAGTTCTGTCAACATGAAGATTTATTGGATTGTGCCCTGATGGCAGATGTCATAATGAGATGTTAGTGACCACAATATTCAACCTTTATACAACCATAAAATCAGACATTTACATGTGCTGTTTCGAAGCAAAACTGTCTCTTGGCTTTTGGGCATTATTTAATTGCAAAGCTTTATGTATAAGCCTTCACAGCAGTACTTCCTAATAGCCACTTGTCTAGGACTTTAACTAATGTGTCTGATGAATAAGTGTTTATCATATTTTATTTACAAGCACCTCACAAGTTAGTTAAAATAGATGTGATTTGAGATCTAGCTATGTGATGCTCCAATGCAAAACATTTTAATTGCAACGCAAAGGGGAAAATTCTGCCACTCTAATCAGCCCCTGACATGTTGAGAAGCTTTGGGGGAATCTTGTAACCACAAGCAGGTATCCTGCAATATGAAAAAGGGAACAAACTTCCAGTCTCCGTGCTACAAAAGTACTTGGGTACCAGTTATGTTTTACAGCTTGGCAAGATCATCCTTAAGACCAACATTCAAATATTGCTTTAGTTATGGCAATACGCTTCATTAATTACAGCTGAAATCAATGGGAACGGCAGCTTTTCCTTTCAAGACTTAGTCAAACAGACTCCATGCCTCAGTCCTGCAGTGCCCTGTTATCCTCAGTCTTGTGGAATTATTTATGCCAGTTTAAAAATAATACTAAGTGCAGCAGAACAATAACACTTTATATAAATGAGGGTACAAAGTACAGGGCAGTACAGATCTATTCCAAGCCATCAGAACTGTTCTGTCTTCTACGGATGATCATTTCTTTTAAGTGTCCTGATGGCAGGATCAGACTATTAACTTCTGCCATCTGTGTGCAGCTTGTTCCTTATCACAGAATTTTGACTACAGATTGTAAACCTCTGACTCAGTGGGTAACACCCACTTGATTGGGTTAGCAAAGAAACTAAATACTTTTCTTTCTGTATATATTCAACGGGTCAAGTGCATCTAAGGAAAGACCAGAATAATATTTTTTCTTTTTAATAGAGAGCAAACCAGTATTTTATGTATTTTCATGGAAAGTATGCACAGGTATTTTAAGATACTACAGGGAGCAGGCAAGAGTATTCTCATTCCCACCTAGCACAGTTGAGCATAGAGGGGTCCCTTATGCAGCCATCTTGCACAAGCCTTAAGAACCTTATATCTGAAACCCAGGCTAAGTCAAAGAACATTTTTTCTCAAAAAATACTTGTAAATCCTTGAATCTTTTATGGTGCAGTTCCTAAATCTCTGAGCCCTTCTAAGCTTTTAATCTCAGGTTTACTAGGCTACTGAAGGCATATCACAACAGCCATTACACCAGATCATCCACTAACACAATTTTAAAAGCATCAGAAAAAGTACAAGCATCTTTTCCGGCGAGTTTCAGACTGAGCAGTTACTTGCTCGGTTACAATATCCATCTAAATGCTTTTCCACATTTTGGCCCCAACTAACATGCTTCTTTAATGTTGAGTCCTGTCAGAGTGCTTAATCAGAGCTTCAAGTACTAAACAAACCGAATTCCAAATCATGTGGACTGACTGATAAAGCACAGGAAGTAAAGGAAAACTCACAGTCAGATTTCCACAGATCACCTGCACAGTCAGGACACACACTCCATACCTTGGCTTGGTTTTTGCAGCCTGATCCACTTGTAAGATCTGAAGTCATGATCATTATAACACCCAACCAGAAGTTGACATCTATCCCAAGAGAAAGTGACAAGCAGCAGAAATTCTGCCTGTTACCTGTCCTGTTGTTCCCAGCAAGACTGACCATCTGTCTTAGTAACTACACTGGCATTTATAACAATGCCAAGCAGGTCCAGGTGAGCCAGTCTGTCACCCTTACCTTCACACCTCAGAAAGTCCAGGATGCATTAGGCTCAGTCAAAAAACGTGGTGTTTGTCACATCTCCAGATGACTGTAGCAGCATAACTGATGCAATCATTTAGCTTATCGTATTGTTTGAAATCATAGTTAATTTCTAGCTTCTCCAAAATTAACTTCCATGGCAGTGTGGCATATAGCTTCCACTACAGAGTATTTAGTTGCTATTTGTCTCAAAATCTCCCCTTACTTCCTGAATGGTTATATACTTCACATTTAATTAAAATCAATGAATTTATTCCTTTAGATTGCTACTTCAAAGGCAAGTAATACTGCAGTAATTTAGATGAGGTGGAACTAATGGGAGCGTTTACAGAGCAAAGGAAGCAGAGTTTGGCCCATCGTTAAAATTAGGCAAGGTTAATAAAATTCAGGTATGACTTGGCTATCTATTCAGGGCACTGTGACAATGCATCAACTGATTTAGAGCTCAATAATGCAAGGTTCTACGAATCAAAGTACCTGAAGCCAGTGGGAAGAGAAGACATTAAATAGCTCAAGCAGATGCAGTCTCTCAGCACTGAGTTTTGCAGGCTTCCTGGTTAGGGACTAGGAAAGACCTCTAAGTTGCACATACAGCAGAGTTCTTCTTGATGAGGTTTAAATTATATTAATCCTTTTCCCCCTCTCTCTCCCAGGTTACATCCCTACTTCATAAGGAAACAGACAAGCAGTCATATGTATAGTCTATTTTAACTAGCATCACACTTTTGCTATTTAACCATCTATAACAGTGTCTAGAATAATACCAGCCGATGACTGTCCAATTCCAGTAGCTGGAGAAGCTGCCATCATTTCAAAAGGAGACAGAAAAGTTGCATCCAACTCTCCTCTACCCTCCTTCAAGTGAAGTGAACATCTTAATCATTCAAACGTTTATGATTAAACCCAGGCAGAGCAAACGGGTTGAACTGCCTGGGAAATTACCTAAGTGCCAAATTAAGTAGCCTCCTTATTGTGGTGCATATTTATGATAAATTTGAAGATGACAGTTGGAAGTAACTTCACTTCACTGGCTGATGCCTGTGGCCTTTCTTTCCCGATTCCTTACTTTCACTTCTGAAATCAGCACATGCCATTTCAGTATCTTTCAGATTATTCAAAGGTCATGTCTATGCACTCAGAAAGAAGACAGCAGAAGATATTTCTGAAATCTTGTCATTATTCTGAAGTCTTTTCATTATTTTTTCTATGTTTCAGTAGTTCTTGCTGGTTCCTTCAAACTGATGAATCTAGACATGCATGGAAGTGTCAAAGTGTTTGTTGTTCAGTTTATCTTTATCCTGGTCCATATGGATGATAATTCAACATTAGGAGACATTTGTTTCTCCTCACAATTTTTTTTTTTGACCCTTCACATTGAAAGCTTTTAAGACAAAGGGGGGGAAAAAAGATCAAAAGAAATTTCTTCCTTTTGGCTTGAATCCCTCTAAACTTTTGTGAAGCACACAGTAGGAGCAGTGGCCCACCTAAGAAAACAATAGATCAAATTCATCCATTTTCTTGATGAATGGCCAATAACTAGAAAGTCAAACCCACAGACTGTGCCAGCATTAAATCAGACCTGAAGGACATTACAGGACTTGAGTCACACCATAAATAAGGAAAAATCATTCTTTGCTCTACTTAGATTTGTATTTACATAGGAGCCAAGTTTTATAAAAGAGCTGACCTTGTCTTCTATCAAGATAAAATGTCTGCCCTTCTATCAATAGATCCAGAAGTTCAAAGCAGGGATTGATCTTCTGTAGTTTTGGGTATTATGCCAATCTGAGTGGAATGAGGGTAAAAAGTTATTTCTTCTATTTCTTCTTAAAGCAAACATTCTTAATCATATGAAGAGACTTCCAACAATTAATAGCAGTCAATTTTCAATCTTATAATTGAACTGGTGAATAAGACAAAGCAAACTTCACTTAGGAATTGATCAAAAGGGCAGATACAGCATATGAGAAAGTTGAGCTTCTCTTTTTTTTTTTTATTACAGGGCCTGTTATTTGAAGTTCTCATTCAGATAAAGCCTTCTTACTAAAGAGGATCAAATCAAAAGCCTGTTGTATTTCTGATCCCTTAAAGAGAAGGTGATCTATTCTATTTCTTCCAAAACTTTTCACAGTTTACACAGAAAACAAAATTTCACAGTATACAAAGACATATTTACCCAGGCTTCAAGCCTCCTAAACCAACTACAACCAAATTAAGTGGTTTGACAAATTTACAAATACAAGATCTCACTCCATCTATCTTCAGAGAACTCCTGGAAACTCCAAGCCAGACAATCCCTCATATGAAGCAGATGGATTATGGGGCAGAAAGGCTTCAGAGTAGTGAAGATCTTTCCATTTCTCAGATTAAAAGCATTCCTACTAAGAGGATTTGTTAGATGAATTAATTCTGAGCAATCACCTTTGGGCTGCTGTGATGCTTGGGCTTAAGGAAACATGTTTTTTTTTTTAAATGCTTTGTCCTTTCCATAGGAATTATTTAATCAGTAGTCATTCCCAGCTATATTGAGATATAGTCAAACTGTCTAAAAATGCAGTTGGTTTCCTTGTTTTATATAATATTAGTCTAAAAACTCAAAAAGGATCAGCACATATAGTCATATAGTTCATCTGCAGGTGCCTTGTGGCACATAATTTTGCACTTGCACTACCCTGTTACCCATTTTTCAGAAAAGAAGAAATCAAATTTTCCTTCTGTCATGAAAGTACCAGTCTACCTCATTTTTCTCAACTGTCATTTAGAAACAGTAAAAGGGCTGAATGACAAACATTACAAGTCCCTGACCCACCAGAATTTGACAGCAGTTTCATAGTATTTTTCTCTTGAATCGCACCTTCTGGCATAAGGTGAATACATTGTGACATATGTTCCACTATCCTGATCCTGCTTCACCAGCTGCCAAGCCTGCCTCGTAATTTTCGTGTCTATTGCACATCTACATACATCACTATAAACAAACAGCTCACCAGGACAAAGGTATTTTTAGAAACATTTCCCACCCCCCTCAAGATTTCCCAAAAATCTTCTGACTTATATCCTTCCCCAGAAGTTCAAGATCCTACTCTAACAGCCCAAGCAACAGAAATCTTCAATTCCCTTTGCAATCACAAAAACTTTGCTCAAACTCATCAAACAGTTACAGAAGTCTCTTTCACCCTTTGTTTTATGCAGCCTTTATGAGGGACACATATAAGAAAATTATGATTTCCCATTGCCAGAAATCTCTCAGTTATTTCCATTCTACCCTCAGCATCTGAGGAAATTCATAGATGGGAATCGGAAGCAGCACGGACATGCTTCAAGGTGAGCTAGATTTATTCCCCAGGACCTTTTGTATCCTTTTTGTGAAAGAAATCATCAAGCAATCATGAATCCATGCCTCAGTAGCAGCTCACTGATCTAATAACAGCTGTGACACAGTATAGGGTAGACATCTCTAAGGTATCTTTATACTACCTGAGTTAGGTACTGCAAGCAATACATCTGTACCAACTCCTGAGCGTTTACTGATTTCCCCAGGTAATTTTGACAGAATCCAGAAGTCTCAATGGTGCTGCAGCTATTGGAAAACAGCTCATGAATCAAACAGCTGAAAGCTAGTTCATATGCATCAGCACATAAACACTGGCATTGTAATAAGGCTGAACTGACAGCAATGATTCTGATCCAGATGTACCAGATATGTACTAGTTGCACTCCACATCCACAGGCCAAAAACTAAGTAAAGGTTTGGGAGTGGTCAATCCAACACAACATTAAGTTCAGAGTGATACAAGAAGTTTTACTGTTCATACTCACTCAGGGCCAGTAAGAGACAGTTGCAATCCAGCCTTCAACTTTCAAGTATATTCAGAGGTTTCAAGTACCTCAATTACTTCTTAGCAAAAACAAGGTCACACAATTTACCATAGGAAAATGGTTATTCTCCTAACAACATCATAAAGCACTTATAAAACACTATCAAATTATGCTTGTGACTGGAATGAAAACACTGAGGCAAAAATAAAAGGAATGTCAGGAAATATGCTGTAGGAGAGAAAGATAAAGGACAATTGGGAAAAGGACACACTGACTTTGAGAATGGGGGAAAGAGAAAGAATGATCCATCTGAGACCCCAGATATTTTCCCCTCTGCAGAAATGGACATCTGTCAGCAAATAAATCCAAATATCTTTCTTGCTCATGTTCTCCGTCTCAGGCCATAAAGAATCTAGCACTGTCTCCTTAAAGGCCTATGGCATGTGAATGATAATGGCAGATGGAACTTGTAAGAAGCCAGAACTGCTTCAGATTTCTCAGTTAAACCTCACTGAGTCAGAAGGACATCCCAGCCATTTATGAGACTTAGGATCTGCAACTTTAAATATATCAGAGATGTACCAACAGATTAGGGCTCAGTGCAAACTCCTAAAACATAACAGAGACTGCAATTTAAAAGTCATTGTTAACAGTACTATGGTAACCATGCTTCTGAAGACAAAATATTACCAATAAATTCAGCTATAGGGGCCAATAAAATCATAAACCAGAGAATCTTTTAAGTGACCAGTCACCAAACTAATCACTCTATTGGAATTACTGAGGAATAGCACTCAGATACATAACTGGAAAGCAACAAGAGAAAAGGAGCCGGAAGCTGAGCAAGCTTGGATTAAACTAAGAAGGGTGATATTCGACAGGAAAGTTGGATCTCAATAGAGAAAGACAACTTGTGTTTATGCACATCCCCACATCTTACCGAATGCTGTTAGTGCTTAATAAAAAAGCATACAGTATAGAAACACACTGTAAATAGGTAAGTAGATAGAGAAAACAGGCATAACATTCTAGTTTCTATTATTGTTATTCTAGGAGGAATACTTTCACATGCAATTAACTATGTTTGCAATATACCAGAGACAAACAAAGGTAAATTGAAAAAATCCAATTAAATTAGATAACCACAAAGGACATATTCAGTGACCAATAAATAACACATCAAGCACCACTGGAGTAGGTCGATGAGCATTG
This sequence comes from Scolopax mira, assembly GCA_004320125.1. Lineage (NCBI taxonomy): Eukaryota > Metazoa > Chordata > Aves > Charadriiformes > Scolopacidae > Scolopax > Scolopax mira. The sequence goes on from BJBW01008650.1 coordinate 29,302, forward strand.
TTGGTTACGAAATGTTGAAGGGAATTCCTGGAATAATAGAGGGGAGATATAATCTGATTCATTAAGGGATTGCAGATGTGACAAGCAAAGGAGCAAGGGTAGCCTCATGGCACAGGCTCTTTAGACAAACTGTGTTCAGATCCTGGATTCCACATGTAACAAGTTATTGCATCTTAGTTTTTTTCACTGAATAGTAGGGATGAAAATGCACCCTTACTCAGCCGCCTGCACTGTAGCACCAATCTCAGATGAATTCACAGCAGCTACCCTCCATCACCTACTTTGATATAAGTTCAAACACGCATTTTTGTGCTTTTCCCCAAATTGCTTCTCATGTGAGGGAGGAGGCCCCCAAAATTGTGATCAATGTACCTTCTTTCCATAAAAGGTACAGAGATTTTAGAACCACTTGATGAGAAGGCACAGGGATAATGCAGGTTTTATTCTTTCACCACTTGTAGAGTTCTTCCTGAGCATTCATTTGACTGAACCTTTCAGCATGAAAGCAAGCTGGGAAATTTGGAAATCTGTATTTCTCCTCTGTATATTAACTACTGACTGCAAGCTGCATACGAGTTAGTGCTTAGCATTGAGGATTTTCAGCCCATAGGTCTTTTAAGGTTTTTTTCTGTCAAAAGACCAACTCCGGTTCTATCAAGAAAACTGGGTTTAGGACAGTACCCTTAGTCTGAAAGATTTACTTTTTGAACCTTATTCATAAAAACACTTAACTATGTATTTAATTAAAGCAAAACAAATAAATCTGACAATTGTGAAGCTATTTCAATGAAATGGCTTTAAAGTAAGTGACAGTCCAGTGATGTCTATCATGCAGCGACCATCTCTGTGCTTTGACAATAGTTTTATGTAGTGGTGATGGGCTGTCAGGTACAAATCCACTCTTAAGTGAACCTTTGAGGTTAATGATACATAACTGGAAGTACGGTACTGCAGTTAGCAATTAAATGTACACATCTGCTATGGGGACAAAACGAAAGAAGAATATGTACCAGCAACACAAGAGACTCTCTAGCTAAAGGAGAACCTGTATGTAGTCTCAGTAGCACATGAAACTTTACATCTTCTCACAAGTGTCACAGAAACTGAAAAAGTCCTCCTCTAAAGGCCTCCTCTAAAACGGCAAGTTTTAACCCATTCTTGCCACTAAGCCTCTGCATAGTTCTGCACCACCATCATTGCATTTGTCACCAGCCAACTGCTCTCCTATGTTTTCTCCTCATTTTCCTTCTCTTCTCTATTGACATTCCTCATAAAGCATCAAGCATACTTACATTCTCCCTTAAAATCCATTTCTTTTTATTAGGTTTCCCTTTTGACTTCAAACTCCACAGGGCCTACTTCTAATCTCTTGCCACACCTTAAAAGCCATTAGAACTCAGGAAAGTCACCTATGATTGAGTGCAACTCTCACAATTTGGGGAACAAACCCAGTTGGGCTTAAGCTGGTCCCAGGAAAGGGCATCACTGTTCTTCTGGTATTTAAGAACAAGGCAGAAACTGAAAAGAGAACCATTCTACTCAACTAATTAGTAACTGTGCAACCCTACAGACTCTGACCTCCTAGGACTCAGATGAGCCATAGGAATCTAGTTCAGTTCTGAAATGAGATGATCCTCCTCCTGCCACAACCTGAGATTTTCTGCTATTTTGAGAACAAACAAAATCAGTGAATCTAAGCTGTAACACAAAGAGGTCTGCACTGAGACTGTATTATTTCCATTTGTTTTCTTTTGTTTTTGCTAACAGCACTTCAAAGAATGGTGAAAGTCCTTTAAAGCCTTTCCATTGACTTCAAAGGGAACCAGTTTTCCTTATGCCTTTGTTTTGTTGAGATTTTTTATTTGGTTTGTTAGTAGGTTCTTGAGTTTTCAGCTTGTTTCCAGGGGCATTAGTAGCTAAAATTCCTATGAAAACTGCAGTAAGGCTGAGTAGAAAGCCTGAGAAGGTGGCTTTGGGTGCCACCTAAAAACCCCACAATTTTTTAGCAATAGCAGTGATATTAAACTTGCTCTGGGTTGACGAATGTCATTTTCTTGCCACCACCTTCCTCCTATCAAAACAGCCCTGAGTTACTGCACGACACAAAAACATTTGCATTGCATTAAGGGATTTGTTCTGTTGTCTTTCTCTTATAATCCAAATGCTAAGAGGTTGAGCTCCAGGCAGGGGAAAAGGTGCCACATCAGAGTTGAGAAGTTCACATAATTTCAGGAGCAGACATGAAATAATTAATTTAACAGTGTAGAAATAGTCAGTTTAGCAACCTCAACACGAAGAGCTGGTATCTTGCTATCCTGTTACACTACCTTAAACACCGCTGCACATGAATCAGCACACAGCCTTGACTAAGGCTCATCATAGCACAGGGGAAACGGTCAGAGCACAAAACTATCACAGGTGGAGCAGAAACAGTAACAAGTTATTCTGACCAAGAACTGCCAATTTATAGTCTGGGAAGCCATTTTGTTACATGGATATGATCTTTTCTGTTCTCCCAGCCAACCTTTCCTAGTTTTGCACAACTGCTTATTTAGGGACAAAGGATATTAACCAGCAAACTAGTTTCCAAGAAACCTTGTTGAGTTTTGAAGGAAGAATTACCTTCAAATTTAAGCTTGTACTACAAAGCTGACCTGCTGTGTCCTGTCATTTTAATGACTGATTTGCTGCATCTGCAGGTTTAAGCACCTTGGCCTTTCTTACACTGAGAGAAAAGGAACATAGCTATTCACATGTGATAGAGGAATTTTGTAATGTGTCTCCACTACAAAAATGCTATGCTAAGACAGATTTTCTCAGTGGGTAGATATGTCTCTTATAGTTTGGGATTTTTTTTTTAAAAAAGAGACATTAACACTATCACACAGGAGTCTTTATCCCAAGTCACCCATGTACAGCACGAGCACAAAGAAGTACCAATTGCAAACACTGAGGAAGTGCCAGAAACACAAGAAAGAATTCTCAGAATTCTTACAGCTAAAGCTTTTAAAAGCTAAAGCACTTTAAAAAGATCTAATTGAATTTTCCCCATCAAAGGGGCTCTGTAAAGCAGATAGCTTTTATTATCATTCTGCTCCTACTAAAGGGTACCCTTCTAAAGAAGCACCACACAACTTGTTTAATATTCTGCTATCTCTAAACTAGCAGGTATACTAATTAAAAATAGTACATATAGTTTTAAAAACAACCAAAAAACACAAAGATGTGTCAGAACATCCAGTGAACTCAAATATGCATAACTGACCTGTCTGTTGAAGAGAGGAGGGAGACTGGGTGTGGCAATATGTTACCATTCTTAAAATTGATACGAAAGCCACTGTTAATTCAGGTTGGCAGCAAACTATTGCTTTTAAGAAATGCATGCCCTTTATAAAAAAAGCCAGCTGGATGTATTTTTATTTTATTTTATTTGAGAAACACAGGCAGACTGGGATTTCTCTTATGTGAAATCTTTTTGACTATTGTGGCTGGTCTCAGGTGTGCAGCCTTAGTATAAATGGATAATACTAAAAGGTGCCTTCAGGCATAGCCTTGAGCTATGGGGAGTAAAATGCACTGCCTTGTGAGCTGCCTCTGGCACAAGGGGTAGAGAGAGCAACTTGAAATTCATGCTCCTTCTTGCTCCCCCAGTTCCAGTTTTTCCTTTAATTCCTTTTTTCCCCTGGGAAAATTCATTTGCATCTAGCTTGTGAATCCTGAATCCTCTGCTAACAAGTAGCTGAACTAGTTGAAAGAAGACTCCATAGCCCCTGTTTCCTCTCAAAAATCTTTACACATTTTTCAAGCTGACAGAGGAGAGCCCTCCCTTATTCAGATACTATTATTCCAGTACAGTACAGTCTTAAATAAAGTTCAAAGGCAATCTACTCTGTCAGCTAGGAACAGGCAAGAGATCCAATGGTATAATAGCGCCAGTTGTTGCTTTGGAATAAGTATATCAGGCCTATGAATCCACTCAAGAAAAATAAGAGGACTTTAAAAATGCCTCCACACCTTCTCCGGTAAGATGCTCCATCGTTCATATTTATTTGTTACTTGATTCAACCAAAGGGATGATAAACATTTTCCTCACATAGAATACAGCCATCTACAATGCTGTAGCCCCTCCTTTCCCAAACTATACTCTCCAAGTCAATTTAACAAAACAAAATCCAAAACTAGGCTAGTAGGAATCATTGATATTAGCCATTAACAAAACCAGCAGAAGTCTGTACTAGACAGCTAAACTCCATACCCAGAAGTAATTCTCATGTTCCTGCTGCACTGCTGTCCATGTAAATGAACCTGTCTGTAAGCATAAGGCTCTAAAAGTGCTTCACCCACCTCTTTCAGATGTGGTATGTGTGTTCCCTAGGCTCAGCTCAGCCTCTCACTAACCTCTTTGCCTTTCTTGGCCAGGCAGAGGTCTCTGGGAACTCGCCACAAAGCCCTCCTGCTCTGTTGCACTCCAGACAGACTCCAGCCCCACCTCATGCTCTACTTGTGTACTCTGTAGTCAAGGGCAGCCATTAGAACTAGCTGTTGCCCATTTCAGTGGCCAGTCCAGCCCAAACCACAACATTTTCAAAGAATCCTCGCCTCTAGTCAAGTTTCCCACCCACAAGTTTCCCGCAGCTTCATCTTCAGGTTGTGATGAATTATCCAATCCAGCTCTTGAGTCTCCATCCTGTTACATAGCAAAGGTAATTCAGAAGTCACGTAGTATTGATCTCGCTAACACGGGATCAATACTGTGCCTCCACACTGTGCAAAATCATGCCTGATGGGTTTGGTTATGTATAGGACAAGGGGAGCGTATGATGGATAAATTCTACTGCAGTGCAATGAAATTTGTGTTCAGGACATTACTCATGACAAATACATTATGTTATACACGGACATGACAGATGATTCATCATTGCATTCTATCAGTGCAATATGGCATATAAAGAAGCAATGGCATACGGAGGAAGATTTCACCTGATTTCCTTTAAAACATGCTAAGCCCTCTTGTTTCTCAAATGCTTGATCATCGGCATCTCTTTTCACACAGGGTGCTCTGATTGCACGTTGGATGAAAACCCACTTAGCATTGCAACCGTAGGCAGGACAAGACTTGTTTTTCATTGCAGAATACAGTAGTTATGGTATCTTCCTCTCTCTGCTGATACTTTATCATCTTTTAAGTAGATTTGTACCATAAATTTAAAAGTTACCTTACTGTTCCTTTCTCCTTGCGTTTTCACGAGAAGGTGACATTTATCAACTCTCAGCTGCAGCCTCAGCTTCCAGAAACTGGAAGTAAAAAAAGAATGTGGAGGTGTATTATTTGAACTCCCTCCCTCATCCCTTCTTCTTCATCACTAACTTGCAAACTCACGTTAGCTTCAAGTTGACCTACCCTATATGAGCATCACAATCTTACAAATTACGCCAGTAACCTGCTGGTCCATGTGGGGGAGCTTGTGGAGAAAATGCTCCTCTATTTATCCCACACAAACTATTCATTTGGCTTCACTTTCTAGGAAGAATATTTCAATACCTAATGTTGATGTTTACATACAGATAGGAGCCTCAGAATTTGATAGCAAATCCCATGCATCTAGGCCTACATCTCATTAATCTTAATTTTCTTTTTCTAATAGTATGTTTGATGCTGGACTACTACTGTGACCAACTCACACCCCAATTCCTCAGATACAGGATGAGACTAGGAATATTTACTCCTCTAGAAAATGTGCTGAGGTTAGCAAATACAGAAGCTTGAAAATACAAGCATCACTGAAAGCTGATAGTTGAATACCATGACACATAGCTTCTGAAATTAAACAATACATGTTGTGTCACCTAAGGAAATTTAGATACACCTGCCTGTAAGTGCTTCATACAGTTTTCTAAGATATTTGTTTTGTTTTTCTCTAATATATCAGAAATAAGATTCTTCAAAAAAGTTAAAAACACAATGTCATTTGCAATTGTGTTTTAAATCTTTTATACCAACTAGCAGACTGTACAACAGATGCAAGAACACAAGCCCACACATCAAGACACTGTCAATGTATAAACTTTTTTTTTTCCATTAAACAAAAGATGTTTCCATAAAACAAAATGTGAGAGAAATAATTCTTTCAAACTACATGTGTGTTTTAAAAAGAAAAGCCATGAATTCTTCCCAGTTTTGGGAATTCATGATTAAAGTTTGTAACTTCAAAAAAGAAAAACTCTTCCTCCCTAGAGCAGAGTCAGGGCATTACAGGTAACAGTACGCTATCTACATCACAGGGTCCATCTCACGTTTACTTGGGAACTCATAAAAGCAAGATCTGCTGCACTAAGAGCAACTTTCTAATGTTGTTTATCGCCTCTGCTAGGAAAAGAATAATTTTGCCAGAGCGCAGCTATTAGATACACAGCAAACCAATGCTTACTCTAAATGCTCAACCTGCTATATAAGATTAAAATATGCTCACTAAAAATAATACTGGGGTTCCGGAGCCCAGTCAAATTATTTGTGATCTTGGGATACATACAAACTTATAGAAGTGATTACTGTACTGCTCCATTCTCTCCAGGAATCAAACTGAAGACATGGAGATAAAGCAGGTTGACAGGTATTTTATACCTAACCACACTGAAGAGCTGCTCTGTGTAAAACAGACTAAGGAACCTAAGGTAAAATCAGCTAGGAATAAGGTGCCTTCTGCATGCCATCATCTACAGAACTGGACTTTTTGGACCCACTTGTCATCCTTCTGACAGTGGCATCATTTGCAAGTAGGTGTTTTACATGCATCTTGTATCAAGACATGACACTTTGCCACTGATGGAATGGAAAGGGTCTACATCTTTTTGGCTCCTACAGTATTTTTACAAGTAGTCTCTGTACATGGATGAAGAGGGTTAACTTCAATGTAACAAGCTTTGGTAGCTGTGAGCTTTGTAAATACTGCACTAGAATGGACCAAAGTATTCAAAGACTCAAAATAACCCCAAATCTTAAATGAAATATATATATATATACACACACATGTACAGGCATACATATGTACTGGCACTGATACTGTGACTGATACAATGACAATCTTAAATGACACAGAACTGCTACAAGTTAGTTGTTGTAATACATGAAATCATTTGGCATTGTCTATCTGCCCCTTCTGCCTTCTACCCCTGAAGAACAATCTACATATTTTCCATACGTTCCATACAACATACTAAATTTATTGTTGGTGGTGCAAACCAGGTAGGTTTGATATTAATGGGCTGTTCATGTTCATGGCTAGAACAGGTACTTCAGTTTATCAAGCATCCTAATCTGGGACTCCCACCTTCTGAGTGTCAGCAGCCATTTCTGAGGATTCACTTTGATAATCAGATGCTATTTCTCCCTGAAAATGAGGGTCCGTTTTCAACAAGGGTATGGTATTTCTGAGGCCATCCCCTACATTTACTGACTTTTTTTTTTTTTTTAAGAAATGCTAAATATGCGAAAACTAAAGACAGGATCTACATTCATTTCACATGTGTCTTGAAATTAAATGTCAAGAATACCCAAGAGAACAATGTTAATGAACGGTTTAGCCCACAGCACCCACTATCTGTCATTCTTATTAAACACAAAAGAATAAAAAATTTAGTATAAATGTTGATATTTAATCAAAAGGGAACATTTTCTGTGCATATTCATGAGATATTAACATTAGCACCTTTTTTGTTCTGCCCAATGAGTTCAGTGATAAATAGATATAAAACATGGTTGAACATGGTTATTGAAAATAAAGATGTTCTGGTTGCTACTCAGCACATCAATTGATTTTACATACTTGGTTTTTCTCTTTTATTGTTCATTTCTACCTTGGGTTATGAATTTTCAGAAGCAAACATGAGCAAGTCAGAGTAAAGTCATTACTACTTGGGCTGGTGTATCACTCCTTTTGGTTTACCTTTTACAGGTTGCTTAAATCAACAGACCTGTACTCTGGAAAAACAATGCAATATATATTCCTGTATTTTGATTCGCCATTATAAATCTTTCCATAATTTTCCCCTCTCCTTTAGTGTAAAATAAGTATCAGGAACCCTTAATGATCTTAAGGACTGTGGCTGTCTGTATGATACAAAGATTGATTCATTAATATTTTTTTATGAATAGAAATGGTAAATTCACTGCTTGTTCTATATAATACTGCCAGAACATTTATGTGAATATTAGTAAATGTCAGGTTTTATACATTTTAACATAATGTATAATTTAGCTCAAAACCTGAATAAAGCATGTTATTCATTAAACACTATTTTTAAAAGTAATCCAGTCATGCAGCAGGATCATGTGATACCAAACAGCTTAATACATAACCCTACGTGAAGAAAACCGTTTACAAATACATAGCTAATCTGTAATTCATTAGCTAAAACCTAGTGAAAACAGGTTGTAAGAGACAAATACATCTGTAGAAAAGTTATTTTACTCACTAGGGAGCAATGATTCATGAAAGTAGAAAGCGCAAGTGCCAGAACCAAGATATGTAACTATTTCTGCAAGAATATCTGTGTGGCCAGTGTGACCACCTCAGCAACCTGTGGTTCTTTTCCTCTTCCCACATAGAGTATCTTCAGAGTAGCGACCAATTAACTACTCCTGTATGGCAGTGCTTGTCTTGAGTGCTGCCCTGATGACATTTGGGGCCAGTGGATGCTGCTGAAATGTATGGAAAAATTACCATAAAGTGATAAAACCATACAAAGTAATTGTCTCATGGTTCACTGCTTGACTTAATATTAATCTGTAACATTATAATTAAAGTATCTTTTACAGTATCTTTCTCTTAAAATAAATTCTGAATCATAACACCAGTGAAGTGCTTTCCTTTCTATCTGAGAAGCATCCTCTATCTGAGGATGTGGTCTACTCTGGATGCTTTACATAGCTCATGAAAGCCAAGGTGTCCCAGCACCAGGCTGTACTTTGCAGTGGAAATACTCCATTGCAATACTCCGGACAGTAAAGGGCATGTAATTTAATCTCTCTGCATTGCAGTTCATCACCTACAAAATGTTCTGCCCCTGACTCTTTGTCTGGTTTGTTATTTGAATTTGTAAATTTGGCAGGGTAGGAACAATCTCTTCACAGAATCACAGAATGACAGGGCGTTGAAAGGGACCTCTGGAGATCATGTAGTCCAACGTCCCTGCCAAATCAAGTCCACTCAGAGCACATTGCACAGGAACATGTTCAGCTGGATTTTGAATGTCTCCAGAGATGGAGAGTCCACCACCTCTCTGGGCAGCCTCTTCCAGTGCTCAGATCTCTTGATCTGGGCCCATACCACTACCCATCACAAGAACACCAGTCTCAGTCCCTGGCACTATCACAGCAAGAAAAAACAACTTCACCAGCTCTACTGTTGCAGTTTACCTTCTCACCATTTCCCTTCCTTCCACCTTGATCTATCTTTGGCTTACAACTGACTTTGGTGACTCAACACACTCTGTGAAATAATCCTATTAAAGATAAATTGTCTTGGTATTTACAGTATTTACCACAAGCATCACTAGTAGTGAGTTACTGAAATGAATACTAATTGGAAAAACCTCCATATTAATCTAATCATGCATTGAGGATGGAAATAAAAAGACTTGAAAATCTCACTCTACATCCCACAAAATCTAATCTCAAGTATTAAATTCTTCATAGTAGTTACTACTGAATTTTCAGTTATTTTCTCCCTTTTGACTCCTAATGTCATATGATGCTATTACATGAGGAGACCGTCAAAAGGTGGATTATTTTATCATGTATACAGCCTATCACTCTGATGGCAGCTTGCATATTAAGTGAGCTAGAGCACTCTATCACAGGGTAAGGCTGTATTAATTGCTCACTGCAGGACTGTGTGTTCTTGTCTTTAATACCTTTTAAAGTAGACATTGCAAATGCAAGCAAATACTACTTAAGGTAGTACTGTCAAAAGAATTTAAAAGCAAGAAGAAAAAGCCTTAAATAGCCCAATATTTACACTGTGACAATTCTTTCCATTGGGAAATCACTTTGCCCAAATGTAAAATAATCAACTGTAATTTCTTTCTTAGCTGGCCTTTCAGAATCTTTCATAAGATTCTTTCCCCCCTGTCTATTTAGACACCTGAAAGTCCCTGCTGTCACTATCCTTTTTCTATTTACCTCCTCAAAATCCCACTGGCTGCACACTGTGGGGGGCTCAGAGGGAACAGGTGCAGGGCAGGAGGCTGGCGTGGCTGCTGAGGGGATCCCAACAGCCAGCCAGAACTGGCCCTGGCTGGAACTGAAACCCACACCAAGGCATCGAACCTCAAGGTTCAGCCAGGTATGGAAACACATGCTCCCCCACTGCAAAAATATTTAAGAAACAAACCTACAGCTGTGAGGCGCTGCAGACAAACTCCATGCTGAGATGGGGGATGCCCAGTGCTAGGGGCTGCAGCCTGCAGAGAACCACCTTGGGCAGGGACAATAAAAAGAGTGCGGGCTCTTTGTACAGGAGCAGGTCCACCTACGAAGGTTGTGCTGATTAGCAACAAATGAAGTAAAATTTCTCAGCTCAGTACTCTTCTGCTTGTGACTTAAAATCACCAAAATCAGAGCTCAGGCAATTATTGTGCTAATATTGTCACTTACTCACTCTACTGATATTTTTTTGATTTCCCTGTGCTCTGTCATGTCTGTCTGGTTTTTTTGCCTTTCCTCTAATCTGTAAGCCTTTCTAGAGAGTTATTTCTCTGTGGTCTCTGTTTAGACAGTCTTGGCAAATTGCATTCAGACTGAAGACTGGCACTTCTAATTGCTATCATAAAGTATTAACTTACATACTTCTCATTGAGCATAATTTTTTAATAATATTTAGTAGGAACTGGATGGCTATGTTTGCCAATTTAAAGACTGGCAGCAATGCTATTTAACGTGTGGTTTACTTTAAATGGTACATGCCATTTACTTTAAATGGTATGCAGATTTTTGGCTTCTAAATCTTATTTTAATATACAAATAACCAAATAGTGGTTTAAGAGGATTAATTGCCAGACAATGCAGAGAATATTTTCAATACATTGCATATGGCAAAGACTGTGCTCTTAGTGCGAAGGAGCCAAGAAACTTTTGTGAGTAGTTATTGCATCTTAAACACTGAAAGCATTTTTCTTTCAAATAAACATTGAAAGCATTTGAAAGTTTTGTGCTTTTCTCTCTCAGTTTTGCACTGCTTATTGGTGTGAAATGGAAAGAGGGAGTATGGGACAGTAAGAGAATCCCATGTAGGGGAATTGCAAGAGTGTCAAACTGTCTTTCAATGAAAAATATTATACCAATGAACTAGGCAATGAAGAAATGGATGGTGTCACTGAATAGTGACATTAAGGAATCAACTGAATGTGTAAATCTGAAGTATTGGGTGTCTGTCTGGTGTTATGCATTATTCTTTTTAGCCACTGATTCAAATGAACCTTGTAAATTGAAATGTGCATGTAGAATAGAGTGTTCATAAAAGCGTTTGAGAGTCTCACAGTTTGGGCTAAAATTACTTTTTTAGCACAATTCTTTGAGACAGTGACTACCTCTCAAACAAGGACTGATTATCCACAGTTCCTACTGGTTTCATTACAAGCTCATTGGGAAAGGCTTTATGTTATGCAGTGTCAATGGAAAATGGACTAATAAATAAAAATGGGATGATTGATTAAAAGCCAAGAAGTGCCTAAGTACTCCAGGTGATTCATTGTGCTGAAAAGTCTCATGCTCTGTACAGAAAGGAGACAAATGCAAGATTAAAGAGACAAATGCAAGTCAGTGGCAGAGAGGAAAAAGAACCCAGGAGCCAGTGGTTTAGTTGCTAACCTGATAGTCAGAAATTGTGAAATTATCATTAATAACTGGAAAAAAACTGTCACAGACAAACACACCTGATTGATTGTCATATTAGAGGCGCAGACCAAGTAGGTCTCTGCCTAAACACATCATTGCATCTATATGCATTAGAGCTAAAGCAATAAAATAAGTCAATTTAAGGAACAAATCTTAATCTTGATACAAATTACGTGCTAAATGACTTCTTACTTACTCTAGTTTAAAATAGCTAATGACAGAAACTTACCTCATATTTCTACGTTTTTCTTGGTCCTAAACCACAATAAAATACCAATACAAAGACCAAGATGGGCTTAGAAAAGTTCTTGTAGAGAGCTAACATGGTATTGATCTTTAGTGGCTTATCCAAAGCACAGAAATCTGCTCATTTAGGAATTATTTCCTTCAGCTAACTACAGTATCCTAGTTCACATTATTTATCTAGTTTCTCTGTGGCATTAATGGAGAGCACTAACATCGATGTTTTTCTAGGTAAGATGATTGTGAAGGTGTGAATTTTTCTTTCTCAACTAAAGAGGGACCTTAAATGATTTTTTTAGATAATTTATTTTTACATCATTAAAATGAAGGGAAATTAATATTACTGTTAATTATTGACTTCAGTGCAGAACCTTGTTAGCCAGAAATGGGTTACATCAAAGCAGCACAAAAAAAAAGAGAGGCAGGCCCTCAGTCAGCTCAGTCTCGATGGCAGGATAATTTCATTAGGATTCATGACAGCAAAAAACTTCTTTTGCCCTGAGTTAACATTATGGTCCTGCCCTTTAAAAACTTTCAGAAATCCACTTCTTGACTGTGATCATGAGACAGGTTGATTGCCTACAAGCTGTCCTGCATTCTAGAAAGATGTACTCATAATATAAAAATGGAAATGTGAAGCTACTTTATGACTTTTTAATACTTAAAGCTATTGGGATATGTTATAAGCTCTGACCTGCACTTACAATTATAGTTACCATCACTCCTTGGGAATGAGACCTGAAGTTATAAATATGTCTCTTCTATGAGAGATTAGAAATTACTTCAAAGAATTCACTTTCAAAAAGAAAATATGCACTAATTAAATAAAACTCTAAAAATTAAAAACCAGTCCCAGAGATAAGTCTACTTTTAGAAGACATTTATGCAAATCAGTGCTTCTGTCTTGTACTAATGCAGAGAAATGGACAGTGGGTAGAAGGTGTTCTTCAGTCCCAACAGATCAAGCAGGCAATCTTGTGGTACTCAAGTGCTACTGTCAAGTCCCCTCCTAGTGGGACCAATAGCTTAAAAAAAGTGTAAAAAGATAAGAACAGTTTATCAAAACGTTAAAATAAATTGTAAAATAAGTGTCTAAATATTCCAATTTATTTAATTTCATTGCATCAGAGATACTCTGTCAGTGTGCTGAGGTTATTGAAAGAGTCTTTCATGTGCCTACAACTTGACATGTATTAGGATACAACGTGCAAGGTTCCGAGTGCAAAATGCTGCTCATTCTTCAATTCCTAGGCTAATTCCACAATGCTAACTTTTGAAGGGCAAAAAATATTTTAGCTATGTTACCCTTAGAGCTGTACACAGAATTCTTCAAAATTATAAAGAAATCATTTCTACAAATTGAAGGAGTTTATAAGAAAATTTCCTTTTACAATAGGTTTTTTTATACATATTAGACTGCTATAGCCTAGACATTCTATTAAATTCTTTGATGTGATTTAGAATACTTGTAATGCTGTTTTCATTTAAATTCCACATAATTTTTCCGTAAGAACATATGTGCAAGACAGGACGGGAAGAAAGAATCTATCTCCTTACTTCTAGCTTACCAGTGGAATAGGAGGCATCTGCAAATGTACCTCACTCATTTATTTTCTCACCAAATTTTCCAAATGTATGATAACATTTCATTTTCACTTGTGCAACAAAGAAAAAGAATCCATAAAAAGATGACAGGAGAGAATTCTATGCAAGTCTTTGAAGTAATACTGGTAATATATTCCCTAGAAACTGAATTCCCATTTGCATAATTAAATTGGCCAGAACTATCTAACTGTCCAGCTTGCAGGAGTTCAACTTCTCTGAAATGCACTATCTATACCCATGAGCTGCTGGTCAATTACACAGGTGAATTGATAGAAGAATTCAAGGCACAGTATGCTTTATTCAATATTACACATTAATGGGAAGCTAATGCAAGTTATACACTATGTAGTAGCAATTTTTAAATATTTTTGGTAAATAACATACAGCTGCCTAGGATATACAGAATTGTAACACTGCAAAATTGAGGTTGACAGAATTGAGGGCTTTTTTCATTTGGGTTTTTTTGACAAATGATGTAGGGAGTAGATATAAGGATGTGGTGATACAAGTTTGTTAAAAAGCTGACTTGGTTTTCCCCCTGCATAAATACAAACTGTTGTTGCAAATTGTTGCTCCTACATTTTGGTACTCAGAAAACATGTAAAAATTGTTTATGAAAGTACTGGTCTGCTGTAAGCCTGATTTCCATATTCATAACAGCAGTAACATAGCGACTTGGGTCATACTGTAGAGAAGGAAACTTCTACCATGTGTGTCACTTGTTAATGTATAGAGAAGAGAAACTGGGCAATGAATCGACTGCCTTTCCAAACCCGCAGCTAGAACTCAGCTGTGTGTCACGTCTATGGCAGGTTGAGAGCAGGAAGGGAAAGATGCCATGGGACAAACTATCATTTCTTCACAAGATACTATTATATTTCTGTCTGCAGAGCAAAGAAAAGCCTTTGCCATATCAGTATTAGCAGCTGGTGTCTAGCCAGTTAATTTTCTGTTTCCTTCGGTTAGTTGGTTATGCATATATTTTCCCTAATCATTATTTCACATTGCCAAAACCAAAATTCCTGCTCCAAGCAAACATGAATGTGGCTGGCTGAGTGCTCTGAAATGCTAAAGAATTTCCTGAAGGATCCAGAACACAATGAGTTTTCCTTAAGGTCACAATGCCTGCAGTAGGGATCTTGAGGTACCAGCAATTACATTAGTAAGAGAATTTCATCACTATGGCATGAACGTGAGACTTAAATATAAATTATGGTTTCTGTGGAAGACACCTTCCTTTTAAGTCAGGAAACAAACGTGGAGTTTAATAGTGATAACCTCTGATAAAACATACCAAAAACCCCTCAAAAATCCAAAACCCACCTTGTATTTGAAACCAATCATAAAGTAGCATAAACCTGCCAAATATGCTCTGCTTGACCGTGATCAAAAGGTGACCCATATGTTGCCTGAATATCTTTTTAACATTGTATTAATTTATCAAAGAAAATTTTCTGTGGATAATGAAGTATGATGAACCTAAAGAAAAGTCGGACCATCTGTCTGCCTCCTTATTCATTAACATTCACCTTCAGTACATGCTTGGCTTATAACAACTTGAGTGACAGAAGAATTAGTTCATTCCCATGGCTTGTTTTCTTGTTTTGGTTTGGTTTTTTTTTTTCCTGTAAACTTCATTATTTTCTATCATCTATGCATATATTTGTTAAACAGAAGGTGGGGGTGGAGTATGTGAAGTCTAAACTAATTTGAGGAACTAGCATAGCTTCTGCTTGCAGATGTCATGGTGTTTGCATTTTACATATTCATTGAAATGATTCTTGTTTTTCAGGGGAAATGAAAATGTATTTTTAGGCTGCCGTTAAGTCACAGATACACCCTGAAATCATAAGTTGCTGAATGCAAATGTTCCTCTGAATGTCTCTGTATGCATTGATGGCTGTGCATTTGTGCATTTGCTTGAATTCTGGTCTTTATGTGAGGACAATGGCCCACAGATCTTGCATCTGTATTTCCTAAACCAGGAAATACAGCCTTCACCAAGGTACAAGATTGCCACATACTGCTCTACTGGTGATAGAGCAAAATAAAGGTGATAGAGCAAAAACAAGAATTCTGACTAGAACTTGCAACTTATAATCTGGAGATTGGAATATTACCATGTATAAGAGATTCGCAACTTTCTAAATTCACAATTAAAAAAACGTATCAAATTTTTACTCAACTTTTGAGATTAATTTTATGCCTCAAAGATTTCAAAACAACAAATTCAGCAAAATTGTGTGGGATGAAGGACCAAACCAGAAGAATGGTGACTAGAAATTATTTCTGATTATTTAGGTGCTTTTAATATTTTTTGCAGAAGTTCTGAATTAAAATATTTTCTTGAAACTCTAGCTGCTATCCTTTAATGTGTGTATCCAGTGGAAAAGTATGGGCAGGAAGAAAAAGCAACCTTAAAATAGATTTTCAATAAAAAGTATAATGAAAATTGTAAATAATTACAGTAAATAAAATAGTTTGAAGTCTACTGAATTCAACAGCCAAACTTTGAGAATTTACTCA
>BJBW01008650.1:45587-93533 GCA_004320125.1 Scolopax mira
TTTAGAATTTTTTTACTGTTATAAGCAGTGACATTTCTAAGCCCATTTTGTAACATAAAACTGTTCAGAGAAATCTCCTGTTTCTCTAGAAATGAGATTTATAGCTTAGACTTAAGAATAAATGAAGACCGATTCAACATGAAAATGCAGAGGTTCTTTTTCAGTGGGGTTTCAGTGTCTGCCCACATCTTAGTCAAAGTGATTATGTTGAAATTCACGTTTTACCTAGAAGTCCTGAAAATGAGCTATTCTATTATCTTATTTGTACAAATTAAAGAATGAGTTAATTAGCTACTAATTTCTTGACATTCGCATTGTTAACTTATAGTTAATTCTTTTTTTTTGCTTCAACTGATCTAAAATTCTTCAGTGGAAAGTACTGCTCAAATGGACTGACGATGATTCCAAACTGCGTTCATCTTGTCAATGAAACAAGGGAAAAGAGATGGAAGTTCAGACTCAGACAAATGAGCATGTTAAAGCTGTGTAATGCGTTAACATTACACAGGACATAAGGACATTACCTTTTGCTGGTGTGCTTTACCACACTCTCAGATGCACAAACCACTCAATATAACCAGAGCAAGACACAATTGCTTGTTAAACATGCTAACTCATTCAATGTATTAACAGTGCTTGTACTATGGCTTTGGTAGCTTATACTGCAATAAAGCTGACCTCAGATAACAACCATTTATATAAAAGGCCAACAATATTTCATCTATAACTTCCTCACTTAAGCAGAGTTCACCTGGCTAGAATTTGGGAGGGGTGAGGAAGCTTGTGTCTGTATGCATTCCATCAACTTTTATCTGGCTTGGTGACATTTCTACCCAAATACTGATGCACAGCAATAGGCCGGTGAAAACTATTGAGAAAAATCTCCATGTTAATTTTTAACATGCAGGTGGAGATGTTCTTATCAGTATCAGAATAAATAAATTCATCATGGAGAAAACAGATGACATGGTATTGCCTTATAAGAAGTAAACTCTCACTAGAAATTCACATAAAGGGTATAAATAATAAAAATGGATGAATAAAGAATCAATAAAATTAAACACTTTTGCAATTGTTGACACTAAGAAAAATTACCCTGTCAGTGAGTAAAAAACAGACCTAGCCTCTGATGATTTTAATACAACTCTACAGTCCTGCTACCTTCCAGTGGCTTGCATTTTCTTATTGAATACTATGGAGCAGAAAAATTAAATTAAGTAGCCAAAATCAATGAAATAAAATAATCAAGCCATCATATTCATTACTAGTGATTATTAATTGTGTGACGTATTAATTGTGTGCTGCTCTGTTCAGGATGACACATTCAGTGTCACATTCAGTCTGCGCCCTCAGTTCAAAACTGCACATTTCAGAACATCAGAAATTATTTGATTTTTCCTCAAATTTTTTCAGCTGAAGCATCCATTAAAAACATTTTAAAATAAAACACGGCAGATTAAAAATAAATGCTTTCTTTATGTAGATTTTAAAATGAGGTTAGTTAAAGTATTAAATAAATCCCCCCCCCAAAAAATACCACATTTCAAAACTAAACACTTGACATAAAGGTGGAGGTGGTATATTCCAACAGGAAAATGCAAAGAAAAAAATATGAAGAATTGTTTTTCTGCCAACCAAATTACGTTTAAAATAAGGTACTGAACTTAAAGCAAAACAATAACTCACAAAGTATTAATGACAAAATTTTGCTGATATTTCATTCTTGGTTTAAAAATTATCAACATTTTTGACAAGTGCCAGAAAAAAAGCCTCAAATATATGAAAGTTTAAAAGGCATTCATTATCTAGCTGAGATCTCCCTCTCAGTGGAAAGTGACCTGATTGATAATAACATCCACCATGCTCTTTATAGCTAATTTCTTCTGAGTGGCTGTAATAGAGATTCATATGGATTCAGAGAAGATCCATCAACTAATTTAAATATCTTAACTGCACCTCTTCAGAAGTCTCAGTTTTATCTATTTTATCATTATTTTTAAGTGAATTTTTTTAGGTGGAATCTCCTCTACCTAGAAGCTTGGCAAAAAAAAAATATAGGGAAAAGAACAGAGGCAATGAAACAATCCATATTTGAATATTGCATTGTCTGCAATCCTCTCCTGATCCGTATCTAGTCAATATCAGTGTTTTCTTGGTTAAAAACTGCTTAACTCAACAGTTTGCAGGTGTTAACAAGACTGACTAGCATGATGCTGTGCTCTTCTGTAGAGCTCATTAAAAAGGATACACATGTAAAGCAGGGGGTTATAATTTACTCAGCTATACTTCAGTTCATCCGCCATCTATCTGAAGGCAGTATGGCTTGTACTATTGTCCCCCTCTCCTGCAGTATGGCATGCAAAGGGAATCACATCATTAGTTGCAAGGAGAACCACACATTCACTTCAATGCCAATGCTATGTTTCCTGCAGTTGATTGTAAAGATGCCATTAAAAATGCATGTCTTCTTTCCAGTTGCACTCAATTATCATTGACCTCTGCTGTTTTAAGTACACGGTGAAATTCTGGTATGGTCAAATAACCCTACAGGTAATCATTAGCAAACATAGCACTTTTGCTTATGGCCATCAGTTGCTTATAAAAGCTGAACTGTATGATGTTCAGAGGTGGAAATAGTACTCTTCAGAGAAAAAACAGTTAAAAGACAGTGATCCAATACTGGAATAAGATTCAAATAGGAAAAAGACCGTCCATAGAGAGCAGACTGTAAAGTTGTAGCCTGTATTGCAAGACTATATTGCTCTAGGAGTCAATCTTGGTCCAGTACTCCCATTCATACTCCCACATTATTGGCAACTGAGAATAGTCATACAGGTATATCATGACTTGCCAATTGAATTATAAAATAAATGAAAAAAAGCAGATGTTACAGCGCTAAGTATTAGATCAATCATGGTAATGTTGTCCCCTTATTCTCTTTGAAATTCAATCTTGTAACAGCAGTCAACGCTATCTGACAGTGATAAGGCAATTCACTGTGATTCGTGAATTTTCAATAATTTTTTTGTCATTTTCTATACCAAATCCTCCTATGAAGGTATGCCCTGTCTTGGAACAAACATAGACAGATTTTTCTGGACAGGCTTTAAACTCAGAAACATCCTGGGTACCAGCTATCTTTATCATAGAGCCTTACACTTCAGATTAATTTCTGACAAAAGCAAAATTATTGAGAAGTTATAGGTTTACCCTAACAAAAAACAACAAACAAACAAACATAACCACCAAAATAAACAAACCACAAAACCCCCAACCAAACAAAACCAAGAAAAAGCCCCCCCTTACTTTGTTCTCTGTCCTTTCATTTTCTTTTACTCCATGAAACAAAACATTCTGTACTTAAGACCTGTGCATGTGTGGGCGACGGGGAAATGACTTTTCATTGCACAAAGGCACATTTTTATTGTTTTGCCTTCTTCCTCTCTTTTTCTTCCTGTCAGTCACATCTTTTCTCCCCTGAATGACTGAAAAGGAATCAGAAAAAGGATGAATTTTCTCAGCATCTGTGTTACTTTCTCCTCAACTCATTACTTGCCCCAAATATTATTACCTTTCCTTTTGCCTTGTAGCGAACAAGCCATTCCCTTTATCACCTCTATAATGTCAGTGGTCTCCAAAGAGCAAATGAGGGAGCAGGGAGAGGACCTGCTCTTGGTCACACAAATGCTAAAGCAGGGCAAGATTTAATGTAGGAATTCAAATTTGATATTTGGGTAATTGAGAACAGAATTTGGTCCTCTCTGTTGAAGGATGTATTCCACACTGCTTCTACTGGAAGAACTTGTCCTTTGAAATTAAATCTTTTAAGATCACTAGGAAAATTAGATATTGTGCATATATGTTGTCTGAATTTATGAGCAGCATAGATACAAAAGCTACAATGCATTTTATTAATCTGGTATGCATGCTTTTCCCACAAGATGGATGCATTTATATCTCTAAACTTTTCTGGCACATAGCGTTACGTTTACACGTAAACTCTCCAACACACACGAGTACATTTAAAAGAGAAATAAAAGCCCTTGACAATAGTATACTTGATCCTCTGCAAATCCCTGTGGATATATAGTACACAGTAAGTCAAAAATAATTAATAAGGTCAGCTCCAAAAGATGTCAGGTTCACTGAAGCGTTGTGTGTTTCTTTGAAAGAGAAACAACACTGACGCATTTTTAAAACTTAGGGTAAACTAAATGTTGTCTCTAGAGATTGGCACTTCCATAGCAGTTTTGTAACTTTCCTTGCTACCTGTGTTTACTCTTAGCTATATCAATGGAATGCTGTTCTTTTTATAAGGACATGGAAATTTAAGGGTAGAACTGAAAAAATCTGCTATGTATGTTATCACATTGTTTTGCAATTAATCAAGAAATATAAATGTAATGGCCAACATAATTCTAATCTGTTATTTTTGGGTTTTGCTGCAAAAAGGGCTTATTCCATAAGGAAGAAGTATTCAAAAGTCCAACAAACACACCAGATTTTAAACATGTCAAAAATTGCATTTGATGAAGTGTTTGGTGTTTGTCTACCTAAACCCATCAAAATCAAATGCCAACAAGCTTCAAAGAAGGAAAGACAATGCTTTTAATAAGTCCCATTATGTCCCTTAATAGGGACATAAATTTTGTCACCCATTTCCACCTACATTTAGGAACTCTGTTTTTAAGCTAAATTCACATTAACATTTGCTTTCTAGACACAAACAGCAACAATAGAGGCATGCTGAAATTTCAGTCAATGAAAATGAAATGAGATTCATCCTGCACAAATAACAACCTGATACTTGCCCTGCAAGAACCTCTCCTTCCCAACACTGAAAATGCTTCCCTTAAAATATCAATTTCATCACACAGAATAATTTCTTTTGTTAATCTGGAATTTAAAATAAACCCCAAGGATCTGTTTGTTTGTGTTGGGAAGTTACGGAGAGTGGTGAAGTTCTTCAAACGTTTTTTGCAGTTGGAAGTCTCAGTTTATTGGTAAACACTGATTTTAACAAGCAAACAGTACCTTTGGTTCATTGTTTTGAGAGTCACAGACAGAGCTCTAACTTAGTGACACACTGGAGGCTTGGGAGGAAGACAGGAATCATTAGGAAGAGGACTGTCAGTTCCAGCAGCAGCTCTCTCTCGTGACTATGACAAGTGACCTCTGCCGAGGCAGGTCATAGCTATGAGAGAAGCCATATAGGAAAAAGAGAAAGAATGAGGGAAAAGAAACCAGTAGACTAATGCAGTATAATTTAAAAGCTGACCCTGTACATTAAGGCTAATGGAACTAAACAACTGTAATCCTGAAAAGAAAATGGAACATTATTGAGAATGTAGCTACAGTACTTGAAATCCAATTAACTGTTATATCTCCCAAAAGATTTGGATCACTTTTTTTGCCTTTCATTAACTGAAATTTGTTTTTTCTTTGATTAAGGTTAATATTAAAAAAGCAAGACAGAACGGTAATAAAAAATATGTATCGTCTCAGGCCAGTCTGCATTATTAAAATCTCTCATTTCAATCATTTGCATGATATTTCACCAGCAGCAGACTCACTTAGAAGTAATCAGTCTGACAATTAGCAAAATCCTCCTCAAAACCACAGCCTCCTTAGGTCTGTGCTAAGTGTGTTTCTGCCTTCCACTCTAGTTTGACACATTTAGTACTGAGAACTCAGTAACTTTCCAAGTATATCCAAATCCACACTTGTACCAAAGCAGGTGAATCTGAAATATGAAGGTTGTTGTAATTGATACAACTAATTACCCTTCTTTTAATCAGTCTGTGATACATTTTGGGGTAAACTCTCTTTAGTGATATGAAATAAAGCAATACTGTAAAGAGCTTTCTTTCTACCTTATTTATTAAAGGGAAAAAAAAGTGAAGGTATCACTTAATATCTGGGTTTGATTTTGGGCTTTTTTATTTGAAGACAGACAGAATTAGACTACTTGCTACCTTCAGAAAAAAGAAGTGCAAACATATTCAGTGATCATAAAAGAAATGAGATATATGGAAGAGTATCTCAGCACATAATTAAGACCAGGTATTCTCTCCAGACTCCCTTGATGCACTTACCAGAGGTACCAAATCTCAAGTAAACCCTGTGGATTCTGGCAGCGTACATCATCTGTATTTTGCAACAGATTCCCAGAACAAACAGTAGAGGTGTTAAAGAAAGTGGGATCAATATTTCTCAGCCTATTTTTGTTCTCCTCCCTAAACCTCAGAGCCAAGAGTCCTGCCACTCTCTCTGTAGTCATCACCATCACTATCCTGGTTGCAGAAGAATAAGCAAAAGTCTGCAGTTTAAAATAAGACAGACAAGATTATTTTTTTTCCATTCTCATACCCCAAAGGATACAGAGCTGGTTTATACAGCAGCATCTTACTGTTCTCCTGCAGCTGCACAAATGAGCAGCTGCACAAAATATACAAAATTTGTATATTTTGTATACAAATATACAAAGGAATACTCCCATAGCCAGGCATCAATTTCTACTAAGAAGCAGCAGCTATGTTTCTCACAGCTAATGATGGCCATCACCAAGCTAAAATCTTAGCCATGCGAGTCCTGCTTCTTTATACTATAAAATAACTTAAATCACCAGTGGAACAGATAACCAGAAATAAAATTGCCTGTTAACGTGACAACTACTTATTATGAAGATGAGCACAAAGCAGAGAGAGAGAGAGAAGTAGAGAGAGGTGAGACAATTAGCACATGCTTGACATGGAATGCAAGGCTCCAGGGAGGAGATCCCATTCCACAGAGCTGGCTCCTCATGCATCAGAGTTAGGCTTTTTGGGCCAGATTCTAGCTTAGCTTCAGCATCATACATTTAAGTTAGATATATTGGCTGGTGTTGCTTCAATATAACTAAGGACAAGTCTTGCTTAGATGAATACACTTTACATCTGTAAATCATACCTGCTTGCAAAAGGATGTCCAGTCTCCAGAGCTGTAACTTAGGTATGAGATCAGCTAAAACATCAACTTAAGGCACTCTCACTTTTATAAGAGGGTGTTTGCATAACCTGGTTGATTTTCTATTTCTATTTCTAAAAATTTTCTATTAAAATTCATTATTTTAGTAATTTCTTACCTGATCTTCTATCAATGAGATTACAGAAAGGACACGCTTTCTCTTATTTTAACCAAGAAAAAAGTTCTGTTAATTAGACTGTTTAGTTCTGTGCTGTTTTATTTCACAAAACAAACAATTATTCAGAAACCTAATATCCTTTTTTAAAAAACAAAAATTCTAAAGCTTATTTTAGAAAGTCATTAAGTAGTTTGAGAAGGTCAAAAGCTGTGTCTGTCCACCCTGAACACACCTCAGCAATCAATCATGTTTTCAACATACTCCAGTGTCAGTCCTTCAAGCAAAACAAGTTGAACTGTGCTAGTGCGAAGCAACCATGTGGCCAGAAAGGTCTTTGAGATGATTCAAAGCTGGAACTTATTAGCTCCTTTCCTGATAATAAATTCAATATAGTACATCTAAGGATCTGTTGTGAAATTCTGGTGATTCAAGTTCATATCAAAATGATTAAGTACAAGTATATTTGCAGCCCAAGAGTGTAAGTGAAATCTGGGATCTAATTTTGTATAAGATCACAACCTCCAAATTAAATAATAGATGTAGCTTGCCTGCTGCATCATCAAATTTTAATTAGATTCTTTGCAGCTGTATGTCTTTGATCTCAGCTAAATAAATCATAGATGCGTTGTGTTTTTTTGGTTGGATTTTGTGTCATGCTAAACTCACATATGAAACAGAATAATGTGTTTGAATCTGCATTGTTACAAGGAGGAAAGGAGAAGGTAATTTCCCCTGAAACTTCACCTAAAGCACTGAATTACTTTAACATCTAACTTTAACCTCATCCCTGTCCTCAAAATTAGGTAAAATCAATTTTTTATCAATTTGTTTTTTTTTTTAAAATGACAGTACCGCAGTCCAATGACTGCATTATCGTAACTCATGAAGACATAGGCCGAATCCAAGAGCCAAAACAATCCCTCTTGAACTAAGAACTGAAAATGCTTTTGCTGCTTGATGTTATCAGATACTGAAATGCCTTTGTGCCTTTTTTTTGACTATTCCAATCTGAATTCTTGGGCTCATTTATACAGACAAACTGAATTAACAGCGCTGAAGTACAAAATATACTGAAGTTTATAGTTCCTGTAGCAAACTGCTGCTCATAACTTGGGCAATTTGATTCTGGTTTAAAAGATTAAATGAATAGCCAAATCCTGAATTATAAAATACAAACACCACATATTTCATCTAAGGAGGGAATGGATGTATTTGCTAAATACTTACAGTAGGACTGTACAGATGGACTTTGAGCATCACAAGATTTCCAAGAGCTCGAAATGCACAAACACACCCTTAACCCAGTTCTGAATGAGATCAAAAGGAATCCCCCCAGGAGCTGCTGCTGGAGCCAGGAACTTTGCTGCTGCATATTTCCTAGAGATATCCATTTTAGGCTCTGTTTTTTTCCTGATCTGATAAAAGAACTCATTAAAATAAAATCAAATTAAATTGCAACTTTCTGTACAGTGTATATAAGTTACTGCATTAGGTAGATTTCATCTGCTAGTGCACTGCGAGTCACAGGTTAACATAGTCATTGGTAATCCATAAACAAATAAAGCAATTTATTATAAGGTCAGATTCTGTTCATGCTTATTAGTATTATGAAAAAGTTGCTTGTTTTAAAAAGAGCATACAAATTTCTTTGTAAAACAACTGAAGTCAGTTATTTTACCCACAATTCACTAACAGCATTGAAATTTTTAGTTTTATAAATGAAAATTGTTAACCATGGTAATGGTAACAATTTAATTCTTTTAATGCTTGCATGTACAATTGTTTTTAAAATATAGTAATATTCAAGCAGACATAAATCTTTCCTACAGCAGCTTATATCTTCTATATGTGTAAACATATATATTATAATTTCTAGGGGGATAAATCAAAAGGATTTTATATATGAAAATACATCAATACATGATAAGTAAACTACTACACATTTATGCACTGAAGATAATTTTTAATTTAAATCCAATGCCAATCCTTTTAGAAAAAATACTAAGAACAACTGTTAAAGGACATATTTCCCATGTTATTTCACAAAGAAAGTTTCACATAACAGTACATCTTTGGGTTTCTTTCCAAACAGAATGGACATCTGCTCCATTTTATTTTGCTATTACTGTACACTCTTCACAGTGGCTGCAATATAAGTTTCGTTTCCTGCCATGTAATGAAAGATGTTTTCTAAGAATAAGTTTACAAATTATGAACAAAGTGCATTGAGGAGAAAGTCAAACTACCATGGATATTGATTCCTTATCTTTTGGTGAATCTAGTTCCTTATTACAGAAAGCAGAAAGTTCTTACTAATTGAAGTAACGGTAGGATAGGTTCAGTGTATTTTTCAAATGTCACACAGCCATTCACACATTGCACTTCTGCTTTGTGGCATTAAAACCCTGTGTCATCCATAAGTCAATACGTACACACTAGTTGGAGGCAGCAGTACCTGCCTGCTGACGCTGACTGGCAGATCCTGTACATACACAGAATGTAAGGGCAAACTATTCTATATCAATACACCCGCACACACCCAAGAGATTTATTTGGTTCTTTAAAGCATCTTCCTCAGTAAGCTGCACAGATTTGATATCAAGTGTTTAGACATAGACCATTTGTACAATTTAACCTTCAGTATTTATACAACTATACAGGGAATATGGTGTATTTTTATGTCCCAGAGCAGTACATAAAAGGAATAAAAAATGCAAATAGTAGATAGACAAGCTTTCAAAAAAATGTAGACCCTGCTCTTACAGTGCTGCATAATGGTGTGTAAAATGTACCCCAATTTTTTGGTCACAGGAAACAGAGGGTAGCATGAAATAAAGAATATTAATCACATAAATTTAGCCTATAACTTGCCTTGAAACCTTCTACATCAAGCAGAAGTTTAATGTTCTCCCTTGACTAATTTTTTTCTTATTTCACTTTTTAAAACAAAGCACTCTGCATAGAAGAAAATCTTGTTTACCTACTCCTGTGGAAGAAAGCATGCCTCAAGACATGTTAAGTTATCCTAATGCACCAGATTAATTTTTGGCTTAAGAGTTTCTCAACATCTTTTTCTTCCTCAACAGTTTCTCTTAAAACTACTAAACCACAAGGTACAGTCTAAAAAGATGTAATTCAATCCAATAGTTTCTTTGCCATGTAAAGGACATCTTTTATAAAAGTAAATAACCGTGACTGGCTAAGAAACTATGTTGTGTATTATAAAACATTTTGTGGTTTATTTCACCTTTTGTTATGCTTTTTGAAGCCAGCTAATAGCTGTAATATGTTCCTATTCTTGGTTTCTTATTCAGCTTGATAGCTGATACTCTACAGTAATCTCCAAGAAAGATCAAAAGAGCACATCTGTAGAAACACTCCTAAACTTCTGAAGATAATTATCTAGCTTTTTGAAAATATTTTTGAAATTATATGGGGTTCCCACTTAAGCCACTTTAGAAGATTTACAGAGTGAGAACTTCACTATTTCAGAAAAGTCTTTTAAGATGTCAAGTTAACCATGTAAAAGGACTAGTCAGTTCCAAAACTATAGGTTTATTATGAATTAAATGCATGGCACATTTTCAAAAAGATCATGGACTATTCCTCAGAATAGCTAACACCAACCTTCTAAGTCACCTATTCAAAAGATACTGCCATTAGATTCCTACTTAATTCTGTATGCAGATGCTCAAACTAGAATGAAATTTAACTCATAAAGTCACCGACATAACTGCTACTTCATGAAGACTTATTTTTCATAGAAACAGGGGAACCGAGACCTGTTTTCATGTGGTGAGAAAGAATGAGGCTCCACAGAAGTGTTCCCGGGCTGGATGAGCACAATAGACAGGAGAAGCGGGAGGGTCTCTGGTATTCACATACTGTCCAGGGAGTTGGGGAGGCAGCTGAATTTCACACACTGGCACAGACTTACAACATGATTTGGGGCAAACCAGGGTGCACGGTGCATTGCCATGGGGGGACACCTAAGAAGCACCATGAATGCTGATGCACTGGTCTGTGTAGGTTAGCATGCCTTACTCCTCTGAAGGAGGTCTGAGTCACTTGATTACGGTGCCTCCAGCACTCGAGCTTGCTCAAGTACCACTGCAGAGCCAACATCACATGGACCACCCCAGAGTCTGTGGGGAGTGAGAGCAAAACACAAGCCTACCTCCTGGGGACATTTTGAAGCTAAACATGTTGAGAGGCACTCAGGAACAGCTTGAGGTTCCTTGCTTCATCCTCTGACTCACAGACAACAGACAGACAGGTACCCCCTCACACACACAGAGGAAGCAACAGCTTGTTGCTGCTACTCCCTCCTTTTTCAAACAGAAAGGAGAGATATGAGATGAGAGACTTCACTCACTACAGCCTTTTTCAGGGGCTGATTTACAAACAAAGCAATGCCCCATGCTCTTTGCTAAAAATTAGCTTGCAAACTAGCCATTAGTCCCTGAATATGACTGCACAGCTGCTGGCTCTCCAGCTATTATTAATCATACACAGTCAAAAATGAAAGCAGTTCATATAGAAGACTCAAAGTATGAAATTCCTTATTCATTTCAAAGCTTGTTTGAATTGCAATTTCTTTAAAAAAAAACGTAGGCTTCTAATCAGGTCACAGCGAAATTTTCATTTCCTGGAATCCTAGCATTTAGGAGACAAAAATCTCTTTTTATTATGTATATCACATACACTGTCATATTTTCTGAGCACCTCAGAAGCGTTCTTCAGGGCAGTCTGGGTCAACTAATTTAGTCAACACTTACATAAAAGTCACTTGCAGTTCAGGTCTCAGTCCTACCCTGAAACCCAAACAATCCAAACAATGCCCATGTTATCATGAGAGCCTGCTTGGGGGACTGTGTGAAATCATGACTGTATTAATTGGGGAGGAGAGGAAAGATACAGAAGGGGAAATAAAAGTACATTCAAAATGGAGATCTATGATTAAAAGAATCAATTACTGGTTGTTTTAGTCTTGCGTGCTCTTTAATATAAAGCTCTTTCATAAAATAGATGTTGGAGGTTGTCAAACAAATAGCTAAACATATAGAAGATGCAATTTTTCTTTAAAATATGATAACTGATGCATTCTGTACAAGCTGAAAAACAAAAGCATGCTCTCATAGTTGATAGCAGCTAATTTTCTCATTGTCTAAGAGACTATTATTGTTCTTCCATGTTCCAACTTCTCAAGACCCTGAGTCATTCTTCAGTCACATGTTTTCAAAGTAGTGCATGCAAAATAACTCCGAGTCCAACCACTCGGAGAAGAGATTCTGAGAAGCCTAAAATAAGCACTTCAGTTGTAAAGGAGAAATGAGGACAGGTATTAAGTAAACAACGCACAGAAAGCATGAACATACAGGCCATGTTAAAGATGACACAAGGAGGACAGAAGGGAAATAACTTCACAAAAGTTTTGACAAGACATGGTACATTAAAGACCTGCCACAATATTTTGATCTCTATTTTTACCTCCCAGTGGTTTGCAAATGTGATGATTGTGACTTTGGGGGCATAAGTGGAATTATTGATTATAGCAGCAGATTTATTCTGCTCTAGCAACTGGATTATGAATTTGTTGTGTTTTACAACCAAGAGGAACATGTGCCTCTTAAAGAGTCTATGCATTAACACTTTCTGCATTCCTCCCCAGATTAACCATGAAAAAGTGATTTCCAGTTTTGGAGATGGCTGTATTAGAGAACTTGAGTAGACTCTTTGTGAAAGACCTCAGCAAACTCAGAAGTCTGAAACACAGCAAAATTCCTTCATCTCAGGACAGCAGTGAAGCACCAAGAAGTGTTGGACCAAGAGGACTCTGGCAGGGAGTACGCAACATTCAGCAACTTACAGAAATGGATTCAGAGCATAGTGTGCAAGGCTTTTACAGCAACAAGCAGAGCTTTATGTTGGTTTAGTATTTATCAGCGTGACAGATAATACCCATGAGGGGCATATTTTAGTTTCCATGTAATCAAGCTGAACAACAGCACTTAACTTAATTAATGCAACTACCATACCCAGATAGGAGATGTCACAAAAATATGAAAATGGAAATTGTACTCTCATTTACAAAAAGCTAACAGAGATGCAATAAATTAGTTGTCAACATCCTCCCTATCCTAGGGCTCCTATGAATTAGCTGTCTAATTCCGGAAAGGCATATTCTCTTCTTGGGACTTGGAATCACAGATCTGTCTACAGGAGTGGTGAATCCCAGCAGATGACCTGGATCACTCTCAGGAGCATCCAAACTTAACCAGAAAAATTGTTTCTGTATGTCCCTAGCACCTTTGCTGTCAGACTATGGTTGTGTTTATTCTCATGAATCCTCTATAAAATGAGCATTATCCAAGAAGATAAGGAAGGTTCACCCACCCTAAAGCAGTAAATTTTCCTTATAGAAATGTGCCTTTTGAGGCACAGAATTTGAGGGGCTTCCCACAGGCCATTCATAAATGCAAGACTAGTGGAAAATTAAATATGGGTTGCTAGAGTTCCCACACCAGCACTGACTATTCCTATTCTTAGTGATTAGGGTGTTAAATCTCTTGTTGATCTAGGCTACATTAGTCACTGATTTTCATAATTAACCTCTTGCTTTGGAGATCATAATTTATGTACAAATTGCCTATAAGTAAAGCAAGATCACATGGAAATGAAAAGCGGCATTTCATTCCATGCAGATATGCACACGGAAGGCATCAGACAACAAATATTATCAGTAAAATATAATTGGATAATCTCACTCAGCTCAGCAGTGTGTCAAAATATCCCTTTGACAAAATTAGAGCCCAAAGAAACAAACCAATTTACAACCAAGGATAAAAAAGATTAATCGCTCAGAGACAGAGGAAGAACCAGGTAGGCAAACATTGTACAGTCATCATAAAACATGTATAATAATGCCACAAGAGAAAATTACTAAATTTATTATCTTTGTCCAGGAACTCTTCTATTGACTGAAAAAAAAAGTTCCCATTATACTCCATGCAGGAGCAGACACAAATTTACCAACCAAGAGTAATTTACCAACCTAGCTGACTTCTGATGATTAGCATAAGCTGATTTTCTCCCTGGGCACTAAGCTTTTGGTTATTTGTGTAAATGCGAATGTTTTCAATCCCACACCCACTCAGCAGTAATTTAGTTTGCTAACTATTCATGTTGAAAGAGAAAATAAATGCTACGGTGCAAATCAAAGCCTTTAACAAAATCTAAACAGAAGAAACCCAGACCTTTCTCAGGATCTGCAGAATGCCAGCTATGACCACAGCAGATTCCCCACCTGTTCTTTTCTCTAAGTTCCATAGATATATATGGCTTGAAACCACAAATTGTTCTTTTACTTCTCTTCACCCCGCCATATCTCTTCTGCTGAACTCTCAGAGAGCTGAGACAAAGCTTGTTTCACAGTTTGAAAGAAACGTTTATTCCCCTTTCATTCACTGGTTTCTCATCCCTATTTTTAGCCAGACCTCACCAGTTCCCCTATGTCCAGGGTCTTCCGTCTAAGCTGGAGACTGACAGAGTAAAGGAGGGAGGGAGGAGACATTAGAGTAGCTCATTGGCTCTGTCACAGCCCCAAATGAAAAATGGGAATATTTTAGCAGTTTTACTCACAACTGTGTTGTATTTCCTGTCAACATTCTGAGAAAATAATCAGTTTTTCTGCATAGGTGACATTCCATGACAAACAACTGAAATCTGGGAGAACACTGACAGCAAAGTTTGAAAGAATGGTTTTGAAGTAAGAAACAAGCTACGCGTGATTAAATCAGCAACATAATAACATTTCTACTCACACTAGCTTGTATAGGAATCAGCTCATGCAGATCTTGAAGTCACTGTCCATGAAGGCTGTGAACCCTGCACAGGGGTTGCATGTAAATATGAAATGGAAAGCAGTTTACCTTGCCAAGCTCAACAAAATCACCGCAAGCAATTTTTCAAAAAGGTTCATATTATCAGAATATGTTTTAGTTTGATTATATAGAAATTATCACAGGAAGCAATAAAATCCCAGGCTTTCTCTTGGGGCCATGCAAGAGTTTAGATGCTGGAGAACTAGTTCCTGTTTCTGTCAAAGGACTTGGATTAATCAACTCATTTCCCTATTCTATGGCATTTGCATCTTTATTATCAAAAGTCCAAAGATAAAACACACAGTGGAAAGATCAATGTTATTAACAGAAATGAAGAAATTGCACACAGCTTCCACTCTCTCTCTCTTCTCCCTTCCCTTAGAAGCGTGCACGTTGTTTTTCATCTGGTGTTTATCAGAAATTACTATTAGCAGACATGCTTCTCTCAACCCATAATTCTTAGGCTCAATATTGTGCACTTGAAACTCCCCTTCAAGTCACTGGGAGTTTGGAGACAACAAGTGTTATGACCTTTATTATGGTCTGTCAGTGTGCCAGAAATACTCGTCTGTATCACTGATGTTGAAAAAGCAACTCCATTACCCAAGAGCTGTAGAGGGATCTTATTCCTCTTAGGCTCAAGTTCTAGAAAGAAATATCACCATTTATTCTGTACATTTTGAGGTTTGTAGGAGAAGGTGGCTTATTTATATATTTTGTTTATGTGATATTTCAAATTTTTCATAAAAATAAGGAAATTATACTGCAAGGTGCTGAGCAGCATGTCCTAGTTTAAATACACTGTTATCTGAATAATGTGGAAAAAATGCATTTCTTTGGGATAAGCCTCTCTCCTGTGAGTAAGCGCTGGCATGTGATCCAATTAGAACTGGCAATACCTGATATTAACCTGCAAAAATACTGTACTCTTCCTATGCAATTGCATTATATGGAAAGAAATCCCTTCCAGCTCCTTAGTGTCACTGATTAACATACTGTGATCAGCAGTGAAACTTAAAGAAGATGGTTAGGTTGATCCTATGTTTGGATCCTATGTTGATCAATGTTTAAATTAATGCTTAACAAATTATTTTTTTAAATGCAGTCACATTTCCTTGTGTCCAAGTGAATGTTAGAGCTCCTATTGCATTTCTTGCAATTCATAATGCCCCAGATGAAATAATTGCTAAACATGATTTTAACCTCATTTTAAAAATTTCATACACTGTGCTTTATGTCATAGCACAAATTAGCAGAGCATGAATATTTTTTTTTGGACTGAAGCACACTAAATCTAACTTCAAATTTTGTTTGTACCAATATCCTCATCTGAAAGAGGCCAGGTTAAATAAATAATAATAAATTCTTGTTGATTTCCCCAAGGATATAACCTCAGTTTAAAATGTTTATGATTTGTAACATTTTGTAGATGGGCTTTTTTACAGCTATATAGATATACTATAATTATTTAGAAATACTAATAAAAATTATTAATCTTTCTTTGGGTTTTTTTCTTTTCTTGCCTCTCAAACCATTACTTAGCTTTTGCTTCTCTAGAATGCAGCTAATATCTAAGCAACATGAAAAGAAATTAATCAACATCACAGTTGAGACTGGAGGCCTCAGAAGTTTGGTCAGAGGATATATTGAACCTTTTACCCAGAGGCCCTTGGCTGGTCACAACTGAAACTCATTAACATTTGAGGGCTCTTCAGTGGTCTGCAAACCTGGATTTTTAAAATTCATCTTCTCATGCAGCCAGACTTAGCCTTGCAGGGGAAATTCCTCAAAACAGGGCAAAATACGTACAAAAGTAATACACCTTTCTTGCTAAGTAAAATACATTTAGTCCTAAATACAATTTAGACAGTCATTTGTATCTGCCTTTGATTGTAGCCCAGGAAGATTAACCATGCTCAGCAGCTAGAATATATCTGCCTTAGCACTTCTGGGGGACATAATAAGTGATAGAAAATTGCTGTTGTGGTACCTTCTTGCCTATAGGGAGGGTCCAGCCACAACAGCATTGACATCACAGTATAGAATAGTTTATATTCTATATATAAGAACAAGGTTGGAAGGGACCTTAAAGGTCATGTAGTCCAACACCCCTGTAATGCGCAGATGTGACCAGCCAAACAATTCCTCATCCACTGAGCAGTCCACCATCAAATCCATCTCTCTTCAATTTAGAGAGAGAAGGATGTTTTGAGGGGACCATGTCAATGGCCTGACAGAAGCCCAAACAGACAACATCTATAGCTTTTCCATATCCACTGACATAGCCACTCTGAGATGAGGTGCCAGAAGTACTCTTAGTTGAGCTCAGCCTACTCCATGAATAAACAGAATTTCAGTCTCTAGGGCTTAATTCGTATATGAAGTACAAACAGAGATATATTATATATGAGAAGCAGAAGAAATAATTGATGGTTACAGTGCCACTGACTGTAGCAGGAGTAAGATCAGGTCCATCATAAACTACTGATGTGCAGGTTCCAGACACACAGATCAACCATGACAGTATGTCTTCTGCTCATTAATGCTCCATTAATGACATTCCAAGAATTTGCCCAGTAGAACTGCAAAGATGCCACTATTTTCTTCTCATGTCCTCCCATGTGACAGTCATAAACCCAAGTCTTCCCCAGTGCTTTATTAAATAACTTGAGTTGACTACTTGATGGAATTTGAGAATTATTTATATTCCAGTATTCCTGAATCATTCTCTCTTTTGCTGTTTTAATGTCAGGTATCTCTGTGCCTTTGCTACCTGGAAGCAACATAAGTCAATGTTGGAGGAGGGAGCTGTCAGAGGGAGCTGAGGATTATGTCCTTTAGCTATACCTCAGACATAGAAATAAAGCTTCCAAATTGTGTATATGGTTTATTTGAATATATTTGCTCCGTGAAATTAAACAAGCATTGCAGCAATATCTTGAATACAACTGTACAGATCTGAATCAAATTGTTGAGGCATTAAAACCACAGTGAATAGCATATAATAGGTCACTGGAATAGGTGTTTCCATTAATTCTTGGAAATACAAAATTTTTTGTAGAAAACTTTAAATACCCTCAAGGCTTTGTCTGTTCAACTTCCAATCAAAACCTTCACTACAGTAACAGAATTCCATAGGGAATCTATAAGCTTCTGCTCTTAAGAGCTAGGTAGGAGAGCAAAAATAAAAGACAATAAATAAGGGAAAGTATTCCTGAGTTAATTAAAATGTTTCTATTTAATGCAGTGATTTAAGACAGATGGGTTTGCTTTTTAAAATATACCCCCTTATAGCTATAGGTTTAGAAATAATTAAGAGCAGTTTGTGAATTGTGTTTAGAAGCAGATGCAATTGAATATGTAAACAATGAGAAAATAATCACTGGAACAAATGGTTCTCACCCTATAAGCAGTTCATAGTATATTAAAAATCAGCTAGGCATTATATTCCTCCTTACCTATTTCCTTCTTAATATACACAGAACTAGGTCAGACATAATGTCCTTATACTAACTGACTAAGAATTTAATTTCTCCCTATTAATTAAATTCATGTTTTAATCATATCATAAGTATATTAAAATATAGATGGAGCTCAAACCACTGATCATAAAGTTGAAGATTTGTAGAATACTTCTAGCAAATAGCTTCTATATCAATCATGGCATGAGAAATAACTTATGGGCCATATCTTTAACTGGAGTAACTCGTTAATGAAGCTGACTTTGTGTTACTGCAGGATCCATCCTTCCCCTTTCTTCCCTGGGAGCTATTTCAGTGCCATCTACCTCTTGCCATTCCCTCCCTTCCACCCTCATCTTCCAGGATAAGATAGAGGTTCATCTTGTCATTCTCTCACATACCACAAAAGCCCACTGTAACAACTGGCCATATGTTTATAGAATATGTCATTCAAAAGGATCTCAGATTTCTTTACAGAGTGTGTTTTATGGAATCATTTTGTTCACGGGTAAAATACAGCCAGCTCTGGAAAGATGTAGAGTATACAGCTGCAGAACACACTGAAATTTAGGAGATGAACAGAATAATCTGTACACTTGGTTTCATGAAGGTAAGTCTAAAATATTTCATTTCTAGCAATCCTACAAAAAGTGCAGTTGTTGAAAAAAAACTAAAAATACAAGAAGTTGCTTTTCATCTGGTATTAGAGGAGAAGCTATACTGGTTTACATGAGTTTATTCACACCTTATCTGATACCAGAATAACTTTCTGCTTTAGACAAGCCTGTAAAACAATTAATACCACAGGGAATAGAGAATTGTTTTCTCCCTTTATGTTGTGCCCAGCATAATGGGGCCTCATTCTTGGTTGGCAGCTTTGATACTGACATAGTAAACATCGTACTTCTGGGCTGGTCATTGTGATTCCAATAGAAAGAGGAGAAATTAATAGGAAGCTTGTATTTCAAGATATCACAGCTCTTCCAGCTGAATAGCGCAAATTTTAATTTGCCCCTCACAGATGAGGCACAGAGTACATAACCAACATGCAAAGCTGCCTACTCGCACAGGAAGCCCATGGTAAAGGCATGAATCAAATATATTTCTCCCAAGTCACAGTCCAGTATCCAAACACAAAACGATCTTCCCAGTCTGCAGCTCTGCCACAGTCAAACAGCTGTAGTGTAATCCTACACCTAAGAGCTGGTATTTAACATGACATCATATTAGTGGGGCACAAATAATTTAAAGCTGAATCATCTGTCTTGCTTCCTTCTCTACCAGTTTTCTCTCCCAGTCTCTCATGCTGGCCTCAAGTTGCTTAAGTTATGAGATTTGACAAGACTGTTGTCCAAGGCTGAATGTGTGTCTGTACTGATTCAGCTCTCAGGTATTGTGCGCTTTTTCTGCAGGCAAATTTTATTTCATTGCCTAGATTGAAGATCTGCTCAGGGCTTGATGCAGCAGAACTGACACTATCAGAGAAGATAGAGACTGGCAGCCAACCAAATGAATACATCCTTATGCTGGAGGACCAGGTTCATATAGTTTCATCTAAGGGAGAACCTGCTTGTTAAGGTGGCTTTTTGATGGTTACACCACCTCCTGGATCAGAAAAAAAAAGAAGAAAGTCACATCCAAAAAAAGGTGTTTCCAGAAAACCATTCAGCTTCCAATCTGCCTGCATCTCCTTCTTAGAAACCATATGTTATTTCATTTCTGACTGGCATATTCATTCCAATTGGCCTGATTAAATTGTAGTGAAATTGCAGTACTTGAATGGCTTAATAGTGAATCTCATGTATGCCATATTTCTCCACTGTTTTTTTTTTCATTGCAGCAACTGAAAAATACGTATTGTCAAAAAAAACCAAACCCCCACCTCTTTATACAGAACTGACTGTGATATGCTTGTGGATATGAGCTCTCTAGTGTCAGCTAAAATCTTACCCTTTCAATTCAAGGGGAAGCTCAAATACTTTTCCTCAAGCCACTCACAACTCTCTGGATCCCTCTCTATCACTCCTGAGGACAGTGTTCTCTAGGGCTCTAGGGCTCATAAGTACCCTTATGGGGTACTTCAAAAACAAAACCAAACTAAAATACCCTAATTTCATAATCACCATCACTTTATGATGCCCTCTTTCTTCATCCTATCTGTCAGAATCTCCTTTGCAACTAACACAAAAGATGTAGTCTGTGTTTGGGGAAAACAAACAAACAAACGAGCAAAAACTCCAAACAATAACAACAAAAACAACTCCAAGCCCCTCCATGAGCTATTGAATAGAACTTAAAAGCTGTAGGAAGTCCTCTTGGGCTCATCCATATTTCCATGTTAGAGATTCAAAAAACATTGTACGATAATTGAATTGCAAAACGATCATATTTGGAATACAATGGGCAATGCTATGGACAGCTTTGTATTAAACCCTCATCACCTGTATGTATAACAAGCAAGAAGGATTTGTGAATGTGACAGAATATCAACCCCCTATGAACACAGAAATTTCCATCATGCTTAGACTTTAAAATAGCAAGCAATAATGGGACTAGGTAAAGGAGTTCTGGCATTGCCCTCTCTGTTTAATTTATGAGCTCAATTATTTGCCTTAGTTAGCATGCAGCTGCAGAAAGGGAGTAGATCTTGATTATTTGCCCACTGAGTTGCAGAGCACTGTATTGAGCTGCTAATCCTAACACTAGAGTGTAACTTTAGACTTCTTAGGGGAGGGGGAATAGGGAGACATACCCAATCAGAGAGAAGAATTGTTATTAGACTACATTTCTGAAAGTCCTGGTTATCAGTTCCATCTGCAAAACAATATATATTTCTTACTCTTTGTGAGTGATTTTATTAAATTCACAGCTAGTTTTGGAGTAGGTCCTGCATTGCTGAGTAAACATTTGCTGCTCACAGGAACAGATAGCACAGAATTCTGGGGAGAGCATTTACCCTGGTCAGCTTCAAAACAAGGAGTGACAACAGAGATGATCAATGGAATTGCTACCTTCCATCAATGCTCATGTTAAGGAAGGAGTATAATCAAACAAATATGCATGTGCTGAGAGCAACAGAAAAATCGCATCCTACTAACGCATCGGTCATTAAATGAAAAATAAAGCAGTCTCTGCATTATTCCCAAAAGTCTGTGGAACCAGCCAAAAATCAGTATCTACCCATTTACAGCACTGGGATCTGTGCAACAGCCAGAGTCAGGCAGTTTTCAGGATGGTTCAATTTAAAAGTGGAAATTAATTTGCCAGGTGAGAGCCCTCATCTGCAGAAAGTTCATAATCCCCAAGTGCCAACCACAAAGACTTTGCAGATGTTGAGCCTAATCCAAATTTAGTGAACAAATCTTTCCAGAGCTGTGTTGCAGATCTCTTGTTCTGGATTTGGCAATGGTGCCAGGACTGCCTGAATCTAACATGTGGGTATTGGCTGCCTCACACATACACAGATGAGTTTCCTCACAGGCACACCAGAAGCATTGCTTCTCAGTTTACCACCTTTGGAATAAGGATTGCCAGGATCAGACACAGAAAATAAAGCAGGCACCCAAACCACTTCATTGACCCCCCCGCTTTGAGCACCAGGCAGCACAGTAACTACCCTGTCTGGGGTAACTACCCCCTGGTGGAGGCCACCAGGCAGCTTTTATTTTGGAGCATCTTCTCAGGTTGTTTTCTTTCTTGGGCACTTTGCTAAATCCAAGGAACCCACAAATCTGAAGAGGTTTTACTGTAGAAATTTCAGAAAAGCTTAAGTTAGATGTCCAAATCGCATCAGAAAATGCTGCTTAGCTTCCCATGCTCCTTTAGAAACTGCAATCTCCTATTCTTTCTCTTGCTTTGGAGACACAGTTGAATTTCTCAAAGAGGCTTCCATAAACTCTCAGGCATTTAAAATAAACACTACCTCAAGGTCTCTTAGTAACATCTCTATTCATCCTCTTCTATTCACTGGTGCTAAACTAATAAAGGCTCCATTAGCTGATTAGTTCACTAATCTTCAGATGCTGTGTGTAGCTCATACTGCAAATTCTCTGATCCTAACAGTTCCCAATTGCCACTATTTTAGCTTTTCTATCTTATTCCAGGTCTATTTGAGCCGAGAAGCCTGGGACCACTATACCTTAACTCTGTTATTCTTAAACAGTACTCTGGATGCATTTCTTCTTGCTGCCTGGTTAATTTTTCTTGCATTTTCCTGACTCTTGCCAGACCTTATGTCAAGTCACAGTCTATTCCTGCTCAAAATGGCCTCACCTGATTGTCTTTATCTAACAAGAAAAGCAAGTTCTGAGACAAACTTCCATATAATTTACCTGTAGATGCTGATTCCTGTAACACCATCAACACTAATGGAATTGCCGAAGGGGCACACAGCAAAGTATCACCTCCAAGCTGGTGGCATTTGGACTTCATTATATAGCATATAATAGGTTGTGATACTTTTCTATGAAAGATTCAATACAAAAATAGCTTAATTTGATTTTACTAGCTTTTGGAGAGTTTCCTCAAACTCTTTATTGTAGTGCTCTATTTACTGATGTTTCTTGTGCTAGGAGCCTGGATTTCTTGTTTATTAGAGCTGGCATAATGAAAGTGTGTCACTTGATTAATTTTAATAGTTTATCAGGGAACCTGAGGATAATGCATATTGTCTGCCAGGCTACAGATAAATTTTGTCCATTTGGTTGCAGAGATTTTGGCAGAAATAAAACCTGCTTTTTGCTATTGCAGAGAAACATTTTGCTGGGTGTTTTCTAAGGAAGCCACTGCCTTGTCTGCCTTTATTATGCACTGAGACTTAATCCTGGACAAATAGGTTTGAGATGATACAACATCCCAATTCTGGTATCTCTCACACTGAATGCTGACATGAGAGACTTGAGAAGATTTTGTGGATCTACTACTAGTTTAGAGTCTATTTGCCTGGCAATGTTCCAAAAGAGCCCAGGGCAGGGAGTCCAGAAATCTTAGTCCCCACTCTTTTAATAGCCACTTTTCTGTGCCTCAATTTCCCCAGCTGAAGTGCACATCATGTTACCGATTTCCCCTGCAAAGCACTTACAGGTCTACTGATAAAGAGCAGTATGTAAATGCTCATTACTATCAGTTGTAGTAGCAGAGTGTTCCAGGAGAATCTGAAAAGGTTTCAGAGATCACTTGGAGAGCCTATCTGCAGGTGAAAGCATTAACTAATTGGCCCTGGACTGTCTGCATGCAAACATTTTTCTTGAGCCTTCAGACCTTTTGGAACTTGCTAACACCCTGAGGTGACAGGCTTTATATGTGTGCTTCTTCCAAAATGGAAGGAAGGAAGGAGACAAGGACTCTCTATCCTCCTCTTAAGGTCTTCTCTTTCAGAGACATTATAATGGGACTAAGTTTTCAGAACATGTAAATTTTGTACCTGGATACAATTGCTGCTATTAGTAGGGATGTTTTACTTCTCTAGTTAGAAACTGGGCTGGGTCAGGTAGGTGCCTGGTGGATTTGTAGGACAGATGGGTCCTGATAGCTCAGGCTCTGGCAAGAAGAATAAAATAAATCAATTAAAAAACCCCATTTTTCCAGCTCTTTTTCAAGCCACCTAATTTGGAATATAAATGATTTACACTGAAATGATTCATCAGTGCATAATTAATTATACTTGTACTTATACTGTTTATCACCAAAACAAGTAAACAACAGCCTGCAGTATAGCAAAAAAAGATGAACAATCTTAGACCTTAAATCTACAAATTAATATATTAAATGAACATCAAAACCTCTGAACAGAGACAACTTTAACTTAGCCCACACAAAGCAGCAGGCAGGATCAAGGCAATAGTGCATCTATTCTAATATTCCACGGTGCAGATCTTCTCTTACTAGCTGAACATCATCTATTGCAATTAAAAGGAGTTACAGAATTTGTTGCTGACATAATGAAAATTAATATTTCATTCTATTTTAGAAGCAGATCTATTTCATGTAGTTCATAAAAGTTTGTATGGTGATAGGTTGTATTAAATTCAAAGGGTTTTTTTCCAAATGTGACCTAAAACTTTAAAGACACTTGACAAAATTGTACCAAAAGCATTGAAAATACTCTACTGTTCTATATTGCCTATATATTGGTTTATCCCCAAATCCTGCAAACATTCATTTATGAAGTAATAGGTTGATAATTTCAATATAAGTTTATCTTGTCTCCCTTCTCCTCAATTCTATCTCTTTTGTAATATGAATTGCTAAATTCTAGTGCCCAGTAATGAACATAGTAAAATAAGTAACCTGGATAAAACAGTTAATGAGAAAATATGAGTTTGGAGCTTACATTGTCACTAATTTAAAATAGAATTATATCAGGCTCCACCTATATAAAACAGTGTAGAAAAGGAAATAAAATGGAAGGCCATGCTTCACAATTATGCCAGCTTACATGTACATATTGATACATGAAATACACAAAGTACAGTCACATTCTGTACCTTAACTGCCTATGTAAATATATAAATTTTAACAGCTGAGCAGGAAAAACAAACATTAATTTCTCACGCTATCAACTTAGTATGCTTATTCCCTGGATAGGTATTCGAAAACAGGTTCGTTATAGAAATGTCAAGGAAGCTGGTCAGACACAGGGGATGATAAAGCAGCACAACACAGCAAACCTCAGCCTAAATAGAAAACGAGCAATAATTCATCAAAAAGCCATTCACTTGAAGAAAAAGCTTGAAGAAATAAATGGTTATCTTAAAACCAAAGCAAAAGAAGAATTTTCTCAAATTACTATTTTTAGATACATTTAGTGAAGTAAGTGAAGTACATAAAAATTGCCCAAATCACAAAATTCTTACAGTGTCGCCTCCAGAATCCTGGGGTAGTTTGTTTGGTTTGGGGTTGGTTTTTTTTAAATTGTGTTTTTTTCTCCTCGAGTTTCCTGCTTTTAACTTACAGTTGAGTTTAGGCCACGTTTTCAAGAATACTCTTTTAGCGGAGATCAGGGGCAACCAGAAAGGAAGGTCAAAGGGGAGAAAAAAAGTGTAATTTAAAATAAAAAGACTGAAAGCAGACATCCTATCATCTCCAACAGCATCTCCCTCAGTAAAACCCTCAAAAATCATGAATGTCAGAAAAAAC
This sequence comes from Scolopax mira, assembly GCA_004320125.1. Lineage (NCBI taxonomy): Eukaryota > Metazoa > Chordata > Aves > Charadriiformes > Scolopacidae > Scolopax > Scolopax mira. Next base: position 71,192 of record BJBW01008650.1, read on the forward strand.
TTCTAACTGTACAGGAAAGCTGTGACAAAATACCCTTTTGAACAATTAATAATAGTGTATATTGACCCCACAATTAATGGATGATTGTGTTCTTAATCCTTAACTAGCTTCATGGTAATAAGTCCTTCTGTACATAAAACCCCATCAGGCTTGGCTGGACTGTTTTGGCTCATCAAATCTCCCAAAGAGGCAAATTTCACAACACTAGCCTGATTTCAATATTCAATGTATAATCCTACCTACATCAGCACACCTGCTTTTCTCTCAGCTCTAAATGTCAGTTAAATAAACCATCTGGGTAACAAAGAAATAACCACTCCAAAGCTTAAAACAGAAAAATAAAAGCAAAGAACACTGCCCTTACACTATTACAGTCTCCAAAAGACCCATATCCAGACACAAAAAAAAAGTAAGAGGTATTTTCTGTGCACATAATGAACTGCAAAATGGCTTCTTTGGAGTTTACTTATTTCTAAAGGATCAAGGATTGTGAGTATACAAAACTAGTTGGAACACTTAGGAGGGCTTCCACAAAAGCCAACTTTAGCCTGGCCCCTGGCCCCATGCTAGTGCCCCTGGGTTCTCTCTGCCAGCAGCGGAAAGGAGCTTCTCCTGAAGGTAACTCCAGACAGAAATCCCTGGTCCTGAGTCCTGAAAGCCCCCAGTCTTCAATATTCCAGGTAAAACATACACTGTTATCTGCTTGTAATTGCAGCACACCTACCTACACCGACTTTGCTGAAACAGAGCTTTCTTGGAAACAATTCCTTGTTCTTTACAATTACAGGCACATCCGTTGCCGAATGTTTTTGCCCAGTGAGCAGAACTTGGATCCCTGGAGCTCAGAACACAACAGCACGAAGCACTGTCGTTACCTCATCTTCCACAACAGCATGACTGCTTTCTGACTTACAAGAAAAATAAATATTTGCTTCTTTCATTTGTTCCAGCAGGACTGGAAATGTGAAATATTTGCTGTAAGATGGTGGCACAATTTTCTCTCTATCAAAAGAGAAAGATCGATTCATGAATAATCTATAGCAACTATAGACTGAACTTTTAATCGGAACTACTCAAAACAAAATCAAGTCCCTTACATAATTAAAGAATGCTGGGGGGGCAGGAGGGGGGGAAGGGGGGGGGGGGAAGGCGGAGGGCTCTCAAAGTGGGGGACTCTCAGAGATCCATAGAGTAGAAACATGTCAAATCACTACTCAGAAAAATCCCCCCTCACCTGCAAATTATACAGTTAAACATCTGAGAGACACTGACAAATGCTATATACCACTTCCATATCTGCTGAATCTTTATATGAAGAACCAATGTACTCTAGGTTCATATTTTTAAATGGACTATCACAGACTTAGATTTCTTTCTGTTCACAAATTTACAATCTAAGGCTACAAATACAGCAATAAAACGAAACACATTTGTTGTTCTTATGATTTTTTTTTATTTATTTAAATGTGACATCTCATTCTCAAATCTCTAGTGATTCTTAGGAAAAAAGACAAGCTAAAGTGCAACACAATATGCTGGCATTGCTGTCTACACCAAAAGCCTTTAGCCCTGTAATTTCTACTTATAAGTAAGTGATTCTAACCTAAACTTTTGGGCACAGCAAGCAACCAAGGGCAAGGTAGGGCCTCTATCTGGATCCTCCATCCATAGGATGCTCCTCCAGGCAGCAATGCATGTCCAGCACTTCCTATCAACCACGAGACCTGATAAGTAAGGAGCTCCATTCCCTCTGCACATGGTGACCTACCACACATGTAGAGCTGTTCCAGATATACACTTGTCCCGTAGTATTTGACACTGATGATGTTCATTTCATGGAGAGGTGTCTGGGCGCAAAGGAGACAGGCTGTGGGGTTCTCAGGGAAGAGTAGCAAAAGGGTGACAGTCTGGCTTACTGTCCTGTTGTCCTGGAGCAGGCTATGGCACATGGCTTTGCCATGGTAAGCTCCAAACACAAAATGCTGACAGATACCTTTTATATTAAGTGAAATCTCAAGCACAAATAAATGACAGACCCTTTCTGGAATTCATTTCAATCATTAAGTGTGTGTTATTTATTAATGTACTCATAAAATTCAGAAAGCGCATTGCACATCACTGCAAACATGACCAGTGCAAACATGACAAAAATCAGGGTTGTGAAGCTGTAAAAAGCATACAGGTTCTACCCAGCTCTTCCATTATGGATGACTCATCACCCCGCTAAAGTTCAGAAGAACAGTGAACCTACTGTGTAGGTGTATGGGCTGTGGTTCCTGAGATCATCTTTCATTTTGAAAACCAGATATATGAAGAGAGAAGTACTGTAAAGCAGCAGGTGTTAATTATTTTACTTAAATAAAAATGCGATAAATTAATCAAATCTCTGACTGTTTTAGCAAAGTTGCGGCCAGCTGCAATAAGACTTCATGTGGCCTGAAAGATCTCAACGCATAAGGGCAACCTGACTTTGAAACTGCCCATTTGCCTTGCAACACACAGCCAGATAAGGAAAAGAAATAAATAGCTTCCTGCCATTTGCCAGTTCCATTAAAATCTTTGTCTTTGGAATGAGACATTAGAAATGAAATGCTTAATATATTCAGTGAAATATAGTACAGCTGTCTGCCATGGTGACCTTTTCAGTATTCTGTATCTTATATTTTGATTAGCCATGTACTGGTATGGAAGGGATTTTCTAGCTTTTGATAGCAGACCTAACTCATAGCTATGCATACTTTTGTGTAAAGTAAAATAATGCAAGAATGTCAACAGCTGGCAATTTCAGAGCAATAGTATCTCATACCCAAAGCCACATTTCCATAAGCTTTGCAAAAGGCTCATATGCACGTTTTTTAGCACATAGGGAGTATAGCGAAGGAGTCTCAGCTCCTGCAACCTTTCTGAAAAACTACTGCATCAAAAGCAATACTAAAGAATGATCAGAAATATATTTACTGAAAAGAACAAATAAAGCCACAATGCACCTGTATTTTCACAGAAACACAGGTGCATTAGAAGGAATTTTGAACTTAGGAATATTTGTGTCCACTTCAGCCTTTCTACATAGGCAGAAAACCAGGTGGACTAAGTAAAGTATGAGCACAGATCTAAAAGCTGGAACTATACCCTCAACAAATCCACAGCTTCTGTCTAAAAATTGTTCTCATACCATTTGGGCCTTGGTGTAGACCATTACAGTTATTGATAATAGAAAGTGGCTTTAAGCTCAGAAATAGTATAATGGAAAGAATTTTGTTTGTATCTACTGTAGATAAGTGTAGGGGACGGAGAGTTAACTGTACTGTAACTATTTTGTTTCCTCTACCCATGTTCAGTAGAAGAGTTTATTAGGAAAAAAAATAATCTAGAGAAAACAAACCACGTCTATCTTCAAGACACATATCAAATGCAAAAAACAACTAAAACAACAATAGAAATATTTAAAATATAACGGTTGTTTTACAAATTGTCAGAAGACATTGAAATCATAGTTAAAACTGACACTGTTAATGACGGTGATTTTTGCCAGTTCAAAAACCTGCTATGCTAACTTTGTTGCAGAGTTGAGCATAACAAACGTACACTTCAATATGAAATATTAGACAAGTCTCTCCTTATTTACAGTGCAAGAGTCCAAGTTCAGAATTGCACAGAGCACTTCCCTGACATGGCAAGAAGCATCCAGAGCTCCTGTTGAGTCTAACATAAAGTCAAGCCATGAGAATTATTGGGCAGCTCTTCTCTTTCCAGGAAGAGAGCTATGTCACTGTAAGATATAATGTTTCCTTAGAAAGGACCAAGACATCACTGGCTTTTAGGATATGGTGCAAGAAATCAAAGACCAAGTCAAACCTTCTCCCCCACCCTTTCTCACCGGAGGCTCTTTGGATGGTGCAAACTCAAGCTTTGACTCCCATACGCTTGTCTCTTCTCAAATCAGTTTCCCTCCTGCTATTCAAACATGTGGTTCAGCTAAGCTCCAAGTACAATTGGAAGGATTTCTATGCTAATAATATCATCACACATGAAATAAATCAGGAAGGATGGAAACATTTATTTTATTCTTTCAGATGTAACATAACATCAAAACAACTATCAGATCAGACCCATGGCACTCCTTCAATCATTTTTGTCTGTCTAAGTCCAGCTAGTGTAGGTGACTTGGAAGGAAGGTGGAAGAAATTCTCTCATGGACAACTGTGAAACTGTCTCACTTAAGACTCCCTGGTTAGTTAGAAGATAGATTAGCTTTTGAATCTAAGGATCTAAAAATCTATCACTCCTACTAACATGCCATTCTTTAAATTCTGCTTTCAACAATACTTTATGGTGACATGCTCAATAGGCTACTCAGTACTGAATTACATTTATGAACTTATATTCATAAATTTACATTTCCCCAACACAGGCAGCATAAGCCCAATACAGAAATGGTCAGGAAGATGTCTATGGCTGTCGTACACAAGAGGGCAGGTACAGCTTTAAGCTGTATGCACCTATGAAAATAAAAACTTGATGTTCTTAAAGTTATACTCACTTCCATATACGATACATGCAGCTTAAATAACTAAGACAAGAGAGGTGCTTTATTGGGGAGCGGGTGTGGTATTTAAATACATTTCAGTTTCTAGACTGTGTGTAATTAAATTAATAACCTTATTAGTTGCATTAGCAAAGGTGTTATATTTAATTATATGGCGCACACTGTCAAACATAGAACCTTATGTAGTGCCACATATTTAAACATATGGACGTAAATAAAACCACAATATCACCAAAAGCAATTCTAATATTGAATAAAAGACTTTCTTATCTAACATGAGACTACATTATGAAGCCACAGTTTTATTATTTAGTTTTATTGTTTTAAATTAAATAGAGCAAAGTGGCTATTTAATCTTGCTGATTTAATAAGTTAATAAAGTCTGCTGGCTAACATATATCTGATGTATTGTAGTATACAATAGCTCCTTCTTATGTTGAGGAAAGTATTAAAAAAAAAATTTGCCTGGGAGATGCTGCATCCTGCACTGTACTTGATGAAGCCAATATTTACCAAGAATAAAGATCTAATTCATTCCCTGACACAACCTTATCTCATCGTTTACTTGGGCTTTGACTATATTATAGTAAGTTTTCTCCATCCTTAGAACGCTTTCAGGTGTGGCAGTGATTTTTTTTTAAGAATTCCATCTTATCAACAGTGTTTTCCTCCAGTAGGCAAAATACTGCTACAGGTGATGCAACATACCTTTCTCATCCCTCAAGGAATGCTAAATTCACTACTGCCAGATGGCAAAGGGATCAAAGCATCCAGTTCAGTTCTCTTCCGGCTTCATACTCAAACTGTGCCTTGGTCTGCTTTCATGCTATTAGCTAATGAACTTCAGAGGGATGTTGTCATGCAGGTCAGCATTAGCGGAGATGTCTTCTGTGATTTGACAGCCATGAGTAAGAAACACTGTGATAAGCACAAGCATTATTATTTTTTTGAAGAAAGATGATATGTCTGAGAGACAGCATGACAAAAATCTGCAGGTGATTCTATTTTTCTTCCCTTTCAATAATACAAAGCATACCAATCATGAAGATAATTAAAATATTTAAACATCCCATTTATTGTGAAAATAGGCTTCATGGATATGTTGATTAAGTGTTTATATGCACGTTACGGTTTTGGCTTGGAGCTTTTTTGTTTGTTTGTTTGGTATTTAGGAGGTTTTAATTTTGTTTTTCCCATCAAAACATTCAGTAAATTTTGAACTACCAGCAGACTGGTAACATAATCGAAAAAAGCAGAAAAAGCTTTTGGGAGACAGTCTGTTAAACAGCATTGGGTGATCAAATTCTTGTTGTAGAAACATGATAAAGTTTTGATATACATGAACTATGTCTTGCACTGAGCACTTGAAAAGCAAAGTGCACCCTGACTGTCACTTTTCCATAGCCACATCTTAGATCCTTCATTCTGCATTGTACTTAGTAGGTGATGAAAATTAATCAGAGTTAGACAACCGTAGGCCAGAAATGCAAAGTCAGGCAGAAGAAAGAAAAATAGAAATGGACAGCCTCATATAGCCACAAGAGGAAATTAAAACTTGACTGGAAAGGAGCAAAAGTCAATTAGAGAGAAGATAATCAGAAAGAAAATTTGAAACAAAGGCTTTCATTTTCTCTGACATTAATTTAAAAATCTTGAAAGAACATGCACAGTTTTAATGAATGTTATTTTAAAATAATGAATATATCACAACCAGGCATGTCAGAGAAAGATGAACATTACAGGCTTAGAAGTATTTTCTTCATTCCCCACAGAGAAGTGCTTGATATGAGCTGGAGAAAACTATAAATATGCGTATAAGATACTTAATAAAACAAGACTATAAATTCCTAAGTTTAGGCAAGATAACACCATACAAACTTTCACACTTACAGTACAATGACAGTAATAGAATGATATCTGCTCAGTAGTCTTCTTAGAAAGAAACGCATTTTGGTTAAGGCAACTTTATGCATGTATGAGAATTAACTTCAGAAACTTTAATGACATCAAAGAGAGGCCAAAATTAAGACACGTGCCATGTACATGTCAGCCCATCAACCAGAAAAAAAAAAACCCCGATTTGGTTCTTAAAGTGATATAACTGCACTATGGTTAATCACTATCTCTTGAATGAAAACAAAACCCCAAAGCATCCTGAAATGAAACAAAGGAGAGGGTGCTGAAGCACATATTGTCCAGTAAGTTCTCTTTGAAAGTCATGTATCTGCTGTGCAGTTCCCACCAGACACCAAAGCAATAAGCACACTGCTAAGAAAGGAATTAGTTATGGAGCTTTATGGGAAATTTGCCACAAATCTCAAGAGATCTTGGGAGTTCAGCCCACATGAAATGGAAATAGGGACTGTGAGGGAAGGGAAACAATTTCAGAGTGCCAAGAATGACTATTTAAATATTAAAAAACAGTAAATCTCCTATAAATAAAAAACTCCACATAAATCCAATAACCTGATTGGGGGGTGAAGGGGGTATGTGAGGTATGCGTCAGTAAATTCTCAGAGCTGCAGATCTTATTTATCTTACTACAGATAAATAAGTTTAAAATGTTGTGAAGGCCACAGCTAATTAAAATATGCTGTAAAAGACACAGTATTATCTTCTATAAGTTAAAATCATGACTTCTGGAATGAGGGTTAGATGACGTAGAACTAAGATCTTTGCACAAGTTCCCACAGGCAAGGGATCAGGTCCAGAGCTTGGGAAGGCAGGGACTGTGGGGGGGTGTTGACATTTTTTCTGTGCTTTTGTTTTATCTCTTACCTTCTTTACTTTTCTATCATGGCTGCATGATTTGGTTCCACATAAGTAATTATGGTAATGGTCTGAAGAGACGACATCCGAGATTTCAGAATTAACTGAATATATGCACAAAACCTTCCACTTCTCAGAGCAGACAGCATAGGAGGTTCCCTGTGGAGTACCTGTGAGGCATGAAGAGACCAGAAGCTGAATAAGAAATATGTTTGTAGAAGCTTTTGTAGCCCCTTTCCCTGCCAGAGGAAAAATTCACCCCTGTGCAAAGGACCAGCACAGGGCCTGTGGCACCTGAGCTTGTGGAGCACCTCTGGAGAGAGCAGCCCAAAGGCTTGCCTCGCATCCCTCCTCCGCTGGCACATGACCCTTATTTACTAAAGCCAGTGTAATTTCTCCCTCTCCTTCTTTCTTCTAATCAAACTGCACTTTTTTTCTGGAAAACTATAGAATAATTAAGCAGTATGGATTGACTTATCCAAGGCAGAGGCACCAGAATACAAGTTGTTCAAAAAAGAAGAGTAAATATTTTACTGTGTAATTCACTGAAAACACCTGAATAATACAGTTGTTATCTTTTAGATATTTGCAGAACTTGGTTTAAAGACCTTATTACAATTTTATAGGAAAACTAATTTAACTGATAAAGTGCTGAATGGGTGTTTAACTAAAATCAATCTTACACAACAAGGGGGAGGAAAAAAAAAAAAGCTTCCAAACTGAGGAACAGGACAGAAAGAAAATTGCAGTGATTGATTGGAGCACATTCTAGTAAAAAAAATAAAAATATTTTCATCATAGGTATTAAGTTAAGTGAGCTTATTCAACTCTAAGATTGAGATAAAGTCACTGAAAAAATTAAGTCCTGTTATATGTCTGGAAGGTTTTTATTTTTACATGAGAATAATTGCTAGATGGCAGAAATTCTTTTGTATGATAATCTCAAACTGACATGTATCAAAATAAAGTCACTTGGGTAAGTAAGTGGCAGGAGAACATTAATCTCAAGTGTAAAGAAAAAGGAAAGACAAATCTCAAATGAAATGCCAAAGAAATGCCAAATTGGAAAACCAAAAATATCTCAGGAAGAATATACATGACCATTCATCCTTTCTTTTTACATTTGTTGAATATTTCTAACAAGTTTGACACCAAAGTGAAGCTAGATAATTTCCTAAATAATTCATTCTAATGCATTCCAAAGAAGCAGGTCAAAGTTGCCCCTTCTTTGCATTGCTGGACACAACTCTCACAACTTGCAGAGCAGGTCCAATACTCCAGGGACGCACCAGTCATTGCATCCGCAGCACAGAGACATGCTCTACAGAGGGACAGGTCCAGGGTTTGCAAATGATTGTGGAAACTGCATTTGAGCAAAGCAGCAGGGCAGCACATTGCCTCTCCACAGGCTGCCCTCCACAGAGTTTATTTAAGGCACTGAAGCTCATTAGCCTTAACAAAGACACCAGCCTACTCAGTATTTTCTCATAATTAGGTCATATATTATGCTGGATTTTAAGTGGAGCTGTGCAATTTAAGTGGATCAGTTCACAGAACAACTCGGGTTAGAAGATACTGAAGCTCCAGAAATGGTTGAAACCCAGATTTTAAACTGGTGTTAGTGGCATCCAATCACCATTCATATTCTCACTGCAAGGGTGACCATGGCTTTAGGGGCAGCCGTGGTATGCTTTCCACAGCTGCACATCCTCAAGAGGGCTTAAGAATGAGTCATGATTCACTCTGTCAGGATTATCCATAGACTCATTTTTAGCAAGGTAGCAAAATTCAAATTTATTTCACTAAGGGAGATTGAGCTGCTTGCTCAAAATGTTTGTCTGTTCATACCCACCAAGCGAAGGCAGAATTCAGAACAGGTTGAGCCTGAAGTTTCTCTACTGCTCCCACTAATGGCAAATGTTGAAAACCAGCTGTCAGTACAGAGTACTGCAACCAAATCTTTCTGCAAGCTTTAGGGTAGGTTTTTTTCCTGCATTTTTGTGGTTTGAGGTTTTTTTGGGGAGCTTGTGGGTGTTTTGAATTTTTGGGTTTTTTTTTTAATATTCACAGTTCAGTTATCAGTAATAGCTAACTTTCACTGTTAAACATTTAAAACTCCAATGCAGTCTTTTCTCAGGGAAAGTTTGGGTTTCATAATTACTGTTACATGCATAAAGTTGAGAGGTTCTGCAGCAAGCAGCTTCTCTTCCGTCTTGTGAATTGTAATAATGAATATCTGCCTTCCAAGGCAAAGCCAGTCAGAGTGCTGCACTTCCCAAGTATTTAACAGAAGAGGAAATTGGGAAAATCTATCTACAAGACCAAATGGCCTTCAATACAAGCACAGTACATCCAAAATATGAAAGTGAGCAGATCTGAGCTTATTAGATACTTGTCAATAAGGGGGAGATGCACCCGATACAGTTGACAGCAGGGAAAAAAGATGACTTTAATATTGCTCACCTCCCAGAAGCAATCCAGTTAGGCAGGGAACAGAAATATTGGTATAAACAGCAATGCTACACTCCAAGATGGCCTTCAACTAACTTTCAGTTTTCCCACAGAGTAAATTTTTTTTATCTTTAGGCACATAATTATCACATGATACATGCAGGTTATCTCTGTAGCATGTGTAAATATGCTTTTTGTGCATACAGTTCTGTTAAACAATCCCCATCATAGAGAAGCCTATATAAAAAATGATTAATTTTTCATAGGCATTTCTCAGACTAAGCAATTCAAAAACTTGTAGATGAACAGGGTTTTTATAAGTCCATTGTTATTGCGAAGTCCTTTAGTACTTGCTTTTCACAACCACTTTATATTATCCATCTTGACCTACTTGATGTGGTCTGCTCTTGTATAAAGGCTCAAAACACGTTTTCCAGTAATTTGGTGTGAAACCTCCTTCTTCATAGCAGTTCATCCAGTCCTTTACTAGTCTCTCCCTTCCAGTAGCTTTCTGGCTCTTTTCAACAGTTTCTGTTGTGTTCCATTTCTTTAACAGGAAAAGAAAGAAAAAAATAATCTCACTCATTCTAGAGCACTAATTTGTTTATGAGCAAAATTCACATAGATATTTTGAAGGGCAAAATAAAAAGACTTGGAAGCTGTGGGATTCCTGGTTTTAATTTCAATAATTTAAAATTATTATTAAAATGTTTTTAAATTATTATATTTATTATTATATTATATATAATATATATAATATATTATATATGTTATATATATTATTATATAAAAATATATTTCATATATTAAAATTATATATTAATAGTGTATTAGTGAAAACCTGGTGGATTATAAAACAGGCTTATTACTTAAAAAAGAATTAAATATTTGATCTGTTTCACTTTTTACTTTCAGAAACATGTATCAGTCGAAGTGGGGATACACAGACAGCTGTTGCTAAGTTACTCAGCACACTGCTCTGGTATTTACTGCTGTAGGGTAAAATTTAACCCAGAACACAATAATAATAAAATAAAATAGAAAGAGGATATTGTATTTCATTCCACACATTTAATTTTTATTTTTTAAGACAATTCAAGCTTAAACAACTCGAATGATTGAGCTTTCATCTCTCTGCACGACATTACTTTTTGTTGTTGTTTTTCCTACTGCTAGGGAGATTTCACTATAAATGAAAGTGATCCTTTTTGAATGAGTTATGTAGTGATGGAATTTAGAGCTAGTGCTTAAAAAAGAAAAAATTATGAAAAATATGCCATTAACATTCGTTACATTTTTGGCCTTTAAGTGAATTGTGTTTCTTTTTCTCTGTCAGAAATCTACATTTGGAATTGTAAGGCGAACACTCTCTTAATTATGATCTTGCTCAAACTCAACTGAATTTCTCTCTGTCTCTATTTCTTTCTTTTTCTTCTTCTGATGCTAATTAAGATAAATACAAGTGTTACTGCTGAAGGGAAAGCTGTACCAAGTCATTGGTCCCTATGATATTTCCCATTTTGCCATGAACTGTCACCTATGATTTAGGACCAAGTGCCAAGGATTATATTAATCTTGATGAAATTAGCAAATGCTCTGTGATGTTGACATCCCTTGGTGCTAAATGATATTCCCCTGGCTGGGCCACTACCACTGAAAAAAAGTATTCTTTCTTCCTCTGAGGATAGTAAATGAGGGCATTAGGTGAGGATTTTTCTTTTTCCCCAGGGAGACTGAAGGACAAATTCAGGTGTTACTTGCTATAAAAGTGGAGTCTTTATTTTAGCATCATTGGTGAAAATCTGTGACAGAATCTTAAAGGATATGAAAAAGCCTGTCTGAGGCCAACGGATGAAGTAAGAAAAGAATCCTATTCTATTTATGCCTGATAAAGGACCACCATTTATATAAGTGAATACCATGCATGAAAGATTATCTTTATAGCTTACAATAGAAAGAAATAAAATAATTTATTTTTCTTTAAAAGTACATTGCATAACTACCTACAAACAGACATATGCACATGTACACCTTCCTGGATACAGGATTTTCCTAATGCTTTCCTAGACTTGGCTGTGTACAGCAGCCACAGACAAAACCCCAGTGAGTCTGGTCAGCCTGACCAGTTCTGTCTCCTTGCTTCCTTTCTTTGTTCACTACCCATTTGTTCACAACGTGACTCAAGGTACCTGTAGTCTTTTGTTCCCACTGAGGAGGCAGGGAACTTCTTTTAATTCTCCCTGTATAGCCTTGTCCAGCCCAGTTGCAGCAAATCAACCAGAGATTTGTTGTGCTAAAGTAAAAAGCTTCATTAGCTAGCTATTAAAATCTGTTTTCTTTGCATCCATGGGCAGTCAAGAGTTCAATTTGTGCTATTTGTTCATGTGTGATCTATGCTCATTTATATGCTCATCTACATGCCTCCAGTGGATATTTCTACTCCTAACATGGGCATATTTGTGACCTTACACATGACCAGAGCTACTACGCACAAGACCAAAGACACCAATGTTTGCACAAGGCACTAGATAACATATTACATACTCCAAAACTGACCCTAAGCCTTTTAGTGCAGTTCATATATGACCTGATAGCTGAATTTAAGCTCAAATCACCTCAGGTTCCACCATACCTTTACTCGCACTGACTAGATATGCTCGTATTCTAGGAGGACTGGTGCACAAGCTCTGACCTTAGAAGGACCTCGTAACTTCTCCAGAGCTTCAGCTGTTTGCCTGTGAGCATGGCCATTTGCAGATCAGGGGTTACGATTGCTGTGCTGATGCATCTTAATACTGACATGACCCTCAGTAAATTCTACAGTTTATGGATTTGCTGCCACTGCAATTTAAAAGCAGACAGTTCTCAGCAAGGTTGAATTAACATGTGTCAGCACAGATTTACACAAGGATAGCAGATAACTTCCTGGCAGAAAACAAGGAGAAAGTTATTTTTAAATGAAAGGCTGTAAGTTGGAAGGCAAATTCAGAAGGAAGGGAGAGATGTAAACACCTTTCCAAAAGGAGCACAGCACTGAGTCTCATTTTTACATTTCTGATGTTAATCAATCTGTTATCAGGAAGATTTGTTAGTACTTATCCTGCCAATACTGCCATAAAAGGCAACAAGGCTGTTGTAACAGTTACAGGTACCTTTACTTGACTGTCACCTGTATAAATTATTTTCTGCTTCTCATCTTTAGGAAACGTTGTTGAATTATTCTGCATTTTAATGTAAAACAGGGGTTTTGTGGTTTGGGTTTTTTTTGTTGTTGTTTTTTCTTGTGGTTGGTTGTTTTCCCAAAAAAGTCTACATCCAGCTGTAGCAATACATAATTTATCATAAAAATTCAAAACACTGTAGTAGTTGTAATACTAATGTATTTAATAGGAGCCTGAATAAATGGATTTTTAAAATCATTTTGGGGGCTATAAACATATAAACATACATAAAGTAGTCTATACTTAAAGGCTACAGAATGTGACCACAAAACCTAAGTTAAAGCAGATTCATCATGTTCAGTAAGAAGTATCAGACATGATGCCATATTCCCGCTTAAATTGTTGAATAGGGTTACATGGAGTTTTATATGAAATTGTTTGACAAGTAAAAAGACCCATGACCCATCCTATAAAGTTAATGCACTCTATTCACTAGCTGTTCCTTAGTTTGATTTTCACTTAAAAAAAAAAAAAAAAGAGTTAATGTGAAATAAAACGTCACCCTATTTGAGGCTTTCTGCTATGACTGATTAAGGATACTACAATTGGTCCCTGAGTGCATTAAAGCCAGTGATGATAATTCTTTGTAACAATACTCCTCTAATTCAAAAGAATTGATTTTTCAAAGCTTTGCAATAGCATAGAAGAGAAATCTGTTCAAAAAAAACAAGCATTCAGGGACATTCATGTACAGATGCAAATGTCCACATCAGTATTTAAACTTGAAGCAAACTTAGAGATGACAATACATATGGAGAAGTGTTTGAAAATATAACTTCTTATTGTCACACTTATTATTTTCAGTGGAAAAAATGTGTGCATGCAGGTTTTATAATTCCTGGTAAAGTATGAATGAATGGATCATATAAGGTTTAGATTTTGGGAGCTAGGTGCTGTTGGAACAAAATTACCACCTCAGAAAAGAATATTCTCCACAGAAATTAAACAAATGTCAAAAACACTTCATCAGTTTGGGAGAGGATGTAGGAGCTGACTGTCCATATAGAATCTCTCCACCAACTCCCATAGAAAGCTCCTCTATAGGATCTCCATCCACTGAATGAGACCACGCTCCACTACAATAGGATTCAGCAGATAAATTGTCCCCACTATTATAGTGACATATTTCATGGATGTAACCCACAACCAGGACTTTTAATATTGACTACTGAGATACTCTTCTGTAGAGCTACATGCACTCTCAAGAAACAGTCATCTAAGATTTGTCAGGAGAGAAATCTAGGAATTTCAGCTTTAATCCTTAGCCACTTTGAAAAAAATCCTCCTATACATTTGTCTTCTGTTCAAAAGTATGATGTTACTTATATACTTCAATCCCAGACTATTCCTGCTGCAGTGCACAAAATATAAGAGACAGTTATGGGACAAGTCACTATTTGCCAAGGTTAATGTCAGCATATTAACAGGCTTTTGGAGAAAATGCTCATATCAGTTCAGCAAATGTTTGCAGCCCTGATCAGCATCCTGTCCCATCTGAGCAGTGAAAGCAGTTGGATACCATCAGATGTAAATTCTATGCACAGATGAGTAAGAATAATTGTCAGTTGTTCTTATAAAGAATTATCACAACATATTTAAGTATAAGGATTTCTTTCTTGTTCTTGCATAGGAATTAGAGGTGGCTAGATATTTCTTATTAGGAAATTGTTTCAATTACCCTGCAAAAATTTGCAATAAATATAGCACATTTATAAATAAATAGCACATTTCTGTGGAAAGGAAAATGGATTCTGAAGCAGGAGGAGGAAATAGGAAAGGAAAAATTTGCCAATATGTGAAGTTTGCCTAATGTCTGCAAGGCAGACTGTGTCAGCTGTTACTAGGGAAGATTTTAAAGGCATTTAAAATATGCTCAACTATTGCTATTAACATAGCAAGAGCTAAACACTTTTTAAAATTATGCTATTTCTTTACAATTTTTGTTGTCAGTCCCGTTCTGAGCAAGACATTCCATCAATCATTCTATCAGAAGGAAACTCTAAGTAAATTTGAATACCCTCTCTGATAAGAGGGTCTCATGTTTCATTCATAACATTAATATTTATACTAAAGCTCTCTTATACCCATGGAAAGTAATTAAAGCAACTAAAAGCTATTTTAAAATTCAGTTTATATGAAGAAGTTTGTCAGCTTCTATTATCTGTTTTACTTGTGCAAGACTGCAGGTGTCATAGAGCAACTCAGCTCATGCTGCCATACTTGCGGTACAAAAGTTTAAAAGACACTGGTTATCTCCAAAGGCTCCACATTCACACACAAGAACAGTTAGAAATGGGACAGCTCCTGCAGAGGCAAGTATGTACATAATCTTCAGTCACTGATTACACTGGATAGTAACTAATTCTTTAGCTTTCTCAACGTCAATCACGTCTAATTCTTGTAATTCAAGTCAGCAGCGGCTTGGTGAGCTGGCTTGTTCTCCTATTAGTCTGCAGCATGTGCCACCGCCTTTCAAGCAGCACACAATTCACCCAGTGAGATCAATACCATCGATTGCTTACTTAGGGGGTGCACCAACAGTCAGTCCCAATGAGGAGAAATCTACTTCACTGCAGCAGCACCAACTCCCACTCATTCGCAACACAGCAAGTACAATTTTGATGCCTTGAGGCACTGAGTTAGTAGATTTAAATTCTTCTGGCCAACAGCAAAAGCAAAACATGCTGTAACACAGACACTCCCATTGAAACAACAAATAAAGTAATTGTAATGATGCTGAAGCACCGATGAGCTGATTGTTACTATCAGGGGCAACTTGCTTCTCTTATAGATTAAAACCAGAGAAATTACTTTGCATGTCTGCCCAGTCTGGATCTTAAGGAAGAGCAGTAGTATGCACACTCTTTAACTTAGGTTGTGGATCATCCAGCTATCAGCAAGAACCTAAAAATGCTTAAAAAGTTCAAAGATCAAAACTCTGCAAAGCTGAATGTGCTGGAACACAGAAATAGGGACTCATCTATGGTAAGAAAGAACATAAAGATTTGGGAAAAAAATAATCACTTTGAGACTAGAAGCACAATTCAACTACAGCTTTCAATGTCAGGGCTATGCTTGAATGTTTTTTAGGTTCCAATTATCATAATTAGGGGAGGGGAATATTTACTAAGATTTATCGTTTCATTTTCATTCATAAAAAATAGCAAATCTCTTGCCCATTACCTTTGTTGTATGTTTGATGCTGTAGTGATGATGTGTTGCACAGCGAGTAAATAGGAAGTAATTAATATAAGAGAAAGCGGTAGGAAAATTGGTTACAAGCCCCAGCAAAGAATTACCAAGTGACATTTATGACTGTCACAACATATTTGTGGTTTCAATGCCAGGGTTTTTTTGCCCAACTGAAGCTGAGAACAAAGCCGGACAACTGAATAAACCTGGCAGGTGTGTTTTAATACTGGCTTTGCTCTGCAAAAGCCCTAAAAGCCCCAATAGGCACAAGCTCCACAGACCTGTAATGATCTGAAAAGTTCAAGAAACACCACATGAAGTTTCTGAGCTTCTAAACCACGTGAAGAACTGAGTTTCACAAGGCAGTGTTTAAAAGTTGTTGTCTCAAAGGAAGAAAGGCAAGGAAAGAAAAGAGTGAAAGACAAGAGAAGGGAGGTGAGGCTTGGAATGATGAGGGCCCAGCCAGAGGGTTGCACTCTGAACTGTCTTTTGTGTCAAAAACATAGTACGTGTCTGTCTTCATGGACTGAAAGCAAGAAAATGGACATAATTCATGTGCTTATTGGCTTAATTTTAATGGTAGTAAGCAAACGTCAGACAGGAAAGAAGAGTAAGGCCCATAATTTACCATTAGACATTTTAAAATTAGTAGTACTTGGATATCTAGAACTTTGGGGTCATTTGCAAATCTTACCAGGCCAGAGAGTTCCCAACAGCCTGCAGTGACCTCAAGGATTTGTTCTTTAGAGAAATTAACCTGCCCTTCTCTCCCTCCCCACCTCTCCTTGGGCACTTGGGATAGGTAAAATACAGAGCAGGAGTTCAATACAGAGCAGGAGTTCAAAGCACAGACAACAGACAGACAAAAGGACTCAGAACAGGAAAGACACTGACTTTCATCTGGGTCTGAGTGGGCACTAAAGCCCTGCTGGGCTGGTGAAGCACTTTGTTTTCACTAATGAATATGTAGAGACACTGCCATGTTATTGGGCACATGAGCCATTCAGCAGGGTTGAGTATATTATACAGTATGTATCCTTCAAAAAGCGTTTCCGCAGCATTTGAGAACTGTTGCAAACAGCATTATTGGAGCAAAATGCAAGTTAAAGTAATTTATAATTGTTTTAGGATGTTATAACTGGTCGTGGAAAACAAGATTTTTGAGGTTTGTATGTCTATGGAAAAGGAACTCCTCAAAAACCTGATCAGTAGCAGCACAGACAAAACCAAGGGAAAATCCATTAGTTCTACCAACAGAAGAGCTTAGAGAAAAAACTTAACGGGCAACTGATACAAACAACTTTCTGAGTAACCTAAACCACAAAATGCAGTAGTTACATGGCCAGTCACGATAATGTTTCACGATAATTGCAGGGCTGGCCTGCAATAACAAAATAACCTTATACAATGGTTTTATCTCCATTATCTGCAAGACAGCAACTACTGCAGATCTTGAGAACTTTAATTACTTAAATTTACTGCTTATCAGTGAAGCGCTATACAAGTTGATCCAGCCTGCTCTAAAGTCATCTCTATGCAAGTCATTCTCAAAGAACAATGACAGCTGCTTCTGCTTTGGCTCTAAGCACAGCTTTATCTCACTTTACTTCTTAATGATTTCTCCTTTTGTAATATTTTACACAACTCAGCAAAGCCTATGGTGCTTTGTAGTGCACAGTCACTATTACAAGCTCTATCACGACTGCATAAATATAACACTTCAATCAGGTTTCTAGTGTGGATAATTTCACTTCAACAATTAACGTTTTTCTCCCCCCAAAATGGAAAATATTTACTTTAAGCTATTTGCTTCTTTGTATTTTTTACTAATAAAACAATTTGCTGTAATAGGTGTGAAAAAAATTTTTTTTTCTTCAAATAAAGTTAATGAAATGTAATCTTTCAGTTACCATATTGAAAAATAGATATTAAAAAATTCAGAACACACCACAAAGCAATAGTCCCGAACACGCAATGTTAATTGAACAAGCAATGAATATGGCTTAATTTCAAACTAAATACTCAAAAATCAACCTCTCTAATTCTAGTCAAATAGAATGGTTATTTCACCAAAGAGCAAAATGAAATATTGAACTACTTTGATTAAAAAGTTTAGACTTTTAGTCATAAAATAAAATTTGTATTCCATGGGTAGTCCAGTCATTTCAAAGTATCAAATCTGTATGATAAAGCTGAATTGGAATTAAGAAGTCATTCAAGCAATTTCTTGGTTAATCTCAAAAAGCATAAAACGAAAGCAAGATTCTAAGGTATTATTTTGACTTTATTCTGCAGAAAAATCAACATACTTTCTGAAAACATTTTTCATTTGATGAAATTGCTACTTGTGACTAAAAACAGTTGTTAAAATTTTCAGCCAGCTCCAAAAAAAGATGTTTTCAAATATGTTCTCTGCTATTAAGTTCATTACTTTGATTTTATAAAATGTCAGACAGTAAAATTTAACACAGATAATTATTTAAATTAGAAAGCCTTTAAAACATAAATTGACATGCCATCTTGGAGTCAGAAGAATATTTTCAGCTTCTTCTTTTGAATACCATCCACTTTGCCATTCAGTTTAATGTAACTACCAAGCAATTAACATACCAGTCGGCTTATTCTGAAATTTTCATCTACCAGAGCTCTGTTGAAATGTTCAATTAATTTACTTTACAGATTACTATTAAAAAGCCATTAAATTTACCATAGGAAAAGACTAGTAGAGACCAAGTCTTACACTGAAAATACTATTAAAGTTCAACTAAGTGCCACTAATTACTCTAATTTAGCGACAGTAATTATTCTTTGTAATCAATGTGAAGAATTTAATAAAATCATTTTAAGAATATTGCAACACATCCATCAAGACATCACACACAGACAGCAGGTCCAGTATCAGACTAGGGCACTAGTAGAACTCCCTATTTTAGTAATTTTCCCAGTCCCACAAATCTTATCACACCTGGTTCCTCCCTGGCTCTGACTCCTGTCCTTACCATGGGTTTCACTTTGTGCTCACCTTCCAATATTGAAGTTATCACTTTATAAAGCTTAATTGAATAAGAGAAAGACCAACTAATCTCCTACACTATCTCCTTAGATTGACAACAGGTGTGACATAAGTACACAATTATTAGTTAATTAAGAGGTAGTTGTACTTTAGGCATACACAGATCAGGAAAACCCAGTCAATACTAAAGACTAAATAATTCTCAGAGAAGATAAGAAGCTGAAACATATGCATCAGTCTTCGAGATAAACCAGAAGATAGTTTGAAACACATTGATTTGGTCCTCTCACCCTTCCCTATTTAAAATTTAATACAAACATAGCCTTTACCACAAAATGATAGTCTAAGAGAGGCACTTCTGCCATCCACAAGCATCTAGAAAAAGATACCCAGGGGGACTTCTGGAAGTAAGCAAGATTCCTCAGGGGAGGAATGTTGTTTTTCAGGAAATAATTCCTTGTGAACAGATGTGTTTCCCACACGTATGCACGGAGGAGAGCATGTTCACTGTGAAAATATAATTGTATATGATTGTAAATACAGCACATAACATCTCTGAGGAAAATACCTTCTTCTGCTTCCAAACATTAGACACCCAAATGAATGCAACTTGGTTTTAGAGAATTTGAGGACCTTCTGAAAAAAAATGCATGGAACATCTGAAAAATGGAAACATTCATTTGGGTATCTAAATTTATTTTTGTGAAATTTGACAACAGGCTTGATTCCCCCCATCCACCTACCCCGTTCTTAAATTCTTAAGCAAGAACAAGTAAGAACAAGAAAAAATACCCGAAAAATAAAAAATAATTGTACATTTCCCATTTCCTGAGGCTGTGCTCCATGAAGCTTCTAGCATGCTTTCTGATCACAATTAAAACACAATAGCAAGGCATATTTTGCTCTGGCTCTATTAGGACAGAAGAGAGTGAGAAAAGTCACCTTAGGAATACTGACTGGAAAAGAAAGAAAAAAAAACCACTTAAGATTTTAAAATCTTGAAGGAGATATTAAGTCAAAACCAGTTTTTAAAAATTCAATTCCTCTTGTTTATTTACTTGCAAACTTCTTTGCAAAAATGTGAGCACATTGTTACATTTGCAGCTTATGGTACAGCGTGATTTTACCTTTGAGACACAAATTGTCATTGCTCTAGGAAAAGAACAAAGGGTCTAAATTTCAGAAGAAGTGAACACAGTATTTCTGCTGAAGTCAAGTATAGCTGTGAGCACTTCAGATCTCTTGAAACAAAATATATCATGCTCAGCCATTGTTCACAGTATTTTGCCTATTTATGCATAAACAAAAAAGGGCTATTCCCACAGGATGGACTATATTTCTTTCTAATATAAAAGAGAATGTTCAATTTTTAAATTATTTTATGTGAAGATCAGACTGCCAAATTCCAAAAAAAAGTCAAACTACCCTCAAATAGTTACCTGAAAGAGAAATTAAAAAAAAAAAAAAAAGACCACCCTCACTGTCATTCTAACTATTCAGTCAAAAATAGGAAATCATAACATAGGATATTCAAACCTTGCCTTCCCATATAAAGCCTCTATCCCCAACATGACTATTACAGCTCTATAAGGCTGAGAAAGCACTCGGTAAAGCTTGTACCTCAGCCCCTACCCTAAGGATATTCAGATCTGCACTCCACGGCCTCAACTCAAGTGCCAGCTTTTGCAATAGCACCTGCAACTCTCCTCTCTCCTGTCAGCAAAGCACAGATGGAGATAAAGACTATTCACTGTCTTAGCAGATCAGAGAGCAAAGCATTAGGATGATTATTGCAGTTTACATCTATTTTTTAAGTATTATTAAAGCTGGAATACTTTTTACCATGACTCGCATATTCCCAGAAATGGTGCCTAACCAGGAAACAAGTTTTCCTCAAGTATCCTTACAGCATCAAGTATTGTTTCAGTAATGACATTAATAATTCCAGGTAGTGTTCTGCAAGTTCTTGGCTGGTGGAATATGTCTGGGGAATGGTGCTGTTGCCCTCTAAGCACCATGATGCACAGAATTGCTCATTGTTAAGAGAAAATGGTGAGACAAGGAGTGAAAGCCCGTCTCACTCTCATGCCAAGGAGACCATACAGATTAAGATGATCCTATTGTTTTGTAGCATTACTGCTATTCTCTTGAAATAGCAGTTTATAAAGTGCCATAAATAAAACAGCCTTTCAAAACAGAGTTGATAATATAACGTAATGACACTTTTACAGCTGTTTGTTCTTGGCATGTACTGATGTGTATGAAATTCAAAGGTTGAATGGCTATCAAAAAGAAAATCAAAGAGACCTGTGTAAAAAAACCACAGCTTCAAGACTATGTTTTAAGACCCTTATTAAGTTACCATCAAAGTCTGGGGAAAGGCTGTCTCTCGACCATAACAATCCACCCACTATTCCCCCCCTCAGCCATCAAACAGTTAAAATAGAAGATAGGCAAAGCTTTCTTATATGTGGGATAATCACGTTGCAATAGTTTGTCATTTAAAACTGTTTATTGAGCTGCAGCGAAAGCCTTCCAGGAAGAGATACCTTTCTTGCAGTGTGAATGCCATCATCATTTCTCTTTTCATCATTGTCAGAATTGCACTTTCTTTGCTTTTAGGACCTCAAAATCAAAGTCTTCCTAAGACCTACCAGCAAGAATGAACCAGTTAAATTTTTTTGAAAAATACTGTTTCCATAAATGTCTGTAGCTTCCTTCTTACTAAATATAATTATCTCCAAAGTCTTCTAGCATTCCCAAAGCAATTTTTGTTCAGAAACAGGGGCCCAGTAATTTTATCCTGGCCAATTTTTTATTTCAAGAATTTTTTAACTTTCAGTAGCTTTTCCAAAGACTGTATGGTTAGATACTTCCAGACACCTACCTCTTCCAATTGCTAATAGGCTTACTGCATTCTCGGACAGAGTGATCATGAAATGATAAAATTCTCAATTCTTGCTGAAGCAAGGCAGGGGGCCAGCAGAACTGCCACCTTGGACTTCCAAAGGGCAGACTTTGGCCTCTTCAGGAGCATGGTTGAAAGTGTCCCTTGGGAGACAGTCCTGAAGGGCAAAGGTCGTACTTCAAGGAGGAACTCCTCAAAGCACAGGAAAGAGCCATACCCAAGTCCCAAAAAACAAGCAGGAA